>NJDC01002580.1:17582-45365 GCA_002245475.1 Calephelis virginiensis
TTTTAGTTACAAAGTTGATAAGCAGTTATTACTGTGTGATTATTTTGACTGGTAATATAAGTAGAATTTATAACTGGTACTGGAAAGGTAGAGGAAAAAACGTTATACCATCATCATATTAGAGGATTATGATGGACCACTTACTGCGACACGGCATCCACTTGAAATACCTACATCATTGAAAGAATGCCATAGGAAAGAGAGATTGAGAAAAACCGACTCCAATTTTTTTAGTAGGTAAAAAATTAAATTTGCGATTTGACAACACTTTTTGCTTGAATTATCAAATCGTGATATTGGTATTTAATAAATGTTTTTCCTAAAGATAGCAAATTATTTCGAAAAGGTTTTCACATAAATTTTACCAACGTCATCTAACTCAAAATTATGGCTATATTTTTAATAAAGAAACATAAAAATCGGTTGGCTATTGTCCCAGTAATTACGTAACAAATATATAAAAAAGATAAAAGATATACAGCCTAACTGAGAACCCCTTCCTTTTTTTGAGTGGGTTACAAACAACTGTTTCGAGTAGGTAGAGGTGTTTATATGCGCGTTATATGCGTTTCACATGGACATTATATACACGTCGCAAGTGCCTTTTGACAAGTTAGACACAAATTGAATCTTACCTCATAGTAAGCAAATCATATGCTTGTGTAATGGATGTTAATCAACGATTATTATACATACAAATACTTAAAAAGATATCAGAACAAATTTAATAAACACAACCGGAAACGCAGACATCTAAATGTTCATCACACAAATGCCTGCCCCAGTCGAGAATCGAACCCGAGCCTCGCGGTTGGTTGGTGTAGTTAGTCGTGTACGCTAGCCACTCGACCAACTTGGCAGTCAATTAATATAATATAAACCTAATTATAATAGGCCGGCATTGAATTTTCGAAAGGCCTCTACATATAAAAAATAAAAGAATACGTGCAATTTAATACATTTTATCAAATCATACAATAAAAGGTTCCCTAAAGGCTATGAAATCTCACTAGAATTATAAAAGATGAAAAAGAAATCCAGCTTGAAATCTCGGTCTGGTGTCACAGTTGACGTCTGCAGTCCCGTCCGGCCGGGACAGATTAATGAATCCATTTCGAAACCTTCGCTTTTCGGCCTGATACCAACACCCCTGAGATTGAATGAAATATTAATATTATAGCGAAGACAGTAATGGTTTTCCATTTATTCGTTGGCTAGAAGAAAATAGGTTTGCTTATATTGAATTACAAAAACAAATTACTTAGAAAAACGTCGCCGCGTTTGAGTATCGAGTGACGGAAAGGGAAAATTTATTTTGGCAGATACAGATAGTTATTCTCTACGACTTTCACCGAGTTTTATGGGTGCGTACTAAGAAGCTTAAATAATAGAACTGGAGACCAAACTATCAAACAGTACTTGAAGTCAAAACAATTGGCCTTGAGATTTTGTGACTCCTTGTCCATATTTTCTGTCAGAATATTTTTTATGTGACAGGGCAGGAAAAAAAACACTCGGTTCTCTTGATGGTGCGAGACAACCGTGGTCTATAGACACCATAGATGTTAAAGGAGCATCCTTATCCTGTGACCAGGAGGTTAGGCCTATTGTGCAATTCTATCGGCTACTCTACCCACCGGACCAGAACATGGCAGTAGATTACTACCCGGGCAAGTTGCTGTTCTACAGTGATCTCTGTAACATATTTCCTTGTAATATGTACATCTTACTAACCTTGTAAATATTTCTGTTTAATTATCTTCTGTTCTACTATTCATAATAATTACTTGTAATGCATACATCTTTCTAACCTTGTAACTATCTTTATGTTTTGACTTCTAGTAATATTGTGTCCCTTATGATTGTTATTGTTTCTGTTTTTACTGTGTTTTTCACAGTTTTTCGTTTCAATAAAGTATCTTCACGCCCATATCCCCGAAGAGGTAGGCAGAGGTACAACCAAGGCACCCACGACTAGCCGAAGACACTAAGTCCCACAATGTGATAAGTGGCAAGCCTATCGCCAACCGGGCACATTTCCAATCCCGACCAACATTTTTTTTAAATTGGAAAATCGGAAAAATCCAATTCTCTTTTTGTTGGCCGACCCGGCATTTGAACCCGGGACCTCATGCAGTCAAGTCCAACACCCGGACCGCTAGACCACAGAGGCGTTTTAATAATCCTTTTAAATCACTTAAATACACTAAAATTTACAATATTTGACATCTTCAATGACACTAATGAAAGTTTGAAGATGTCAAATATATTTCTTTTTTATGAGGAAAAGGACGTTTAGGTGACGTCAATTTTTAATCGACCAATCAGATCGCATAATTTTAAATTGTAAATTCCGGAACAAGTCGAGCGGGTATAAATGGGGGACGATCCAGCCATCTGGGCATTCTATTTGTGGCATAAGTCGACGGAACCGAAGATAAGAAGAAGTTACGGAGGAACTGCTGCCTGCTGCTTGTTATCTGGTGCTTGCTGTCTGGTGCCTGCTGCCTGGTACCCACTCCCCGGTGGTGGACCCGAGGACCCTGAACCGGCGGTAGCTGCCCCGCCGATGTACTTTTCTGGCAACCTTCCCAGCTGCTCTCTTCTACTGCCGCTCCTGGCTGCTGAGGGAAGGTGGCAAGGGGTCCCCTACTCCAGCCGCTGAGGCCTATAGCAGCGGTCCTCCGTGCTCCCCTTCGTGTACCCCTACGTGCTGCGCTCCGTGCTATGCGACCCGTCTTCAAACCACCGACGTATCCCACGCTCATCTATTTTTTTTTTGCCGGCAGAAACTTTTATAGTATACAGTGCACTGACCTTTACTGAGACTTTTATTGTAATTTTAAATATAGTGTAACTTTGTTTAGATTTTTATTTAAAACTCCTCAAATCAACAGGATTCCCTACCAACAGCCAAACTTAAGCAAGTTTGACTGTTTGTTTGTTAATTTTTCTGTTAGCATAGTGGTGGGTGGTAGCTAAGCCACCCCCACTACGTTACATATCCTCTGCCACCAATGATTTAATTGGTTTCATTTTAACCACCATCTTATGGGCTGCCTGGCAAGTAAGCAGATGGTTTATTCTACTTAGCGGACTTGGAGTAATACGGGGAAAATTTTATGACATTAATAATAAATATCCATGTACGAGTTGTACAAATCGAAATTTACCCCATATAAAGCAAATTATATGATTGAGTTATAGGTGCTAGTCAACGATACTAATACATAGAAATGTTTAAGTGGATACCAAAATTACTTTAATAAACATTCAGACCCGGAAATGCAGATTTCTAAATATTAATCACACAAATTCCTGCCACTCAATAACTTTCGCTCTACTCCTCTGACCATCTGTCCGCGTTGGTGGAGTTAGGCATGAAGGCTAGCCACTCGACGAAAAAGGCGATCAAATAATGAGACGGTAAAATTAATTTAAGAATCTTGAGTAAAGCGATGGCCTCCTTACTAATTTAGTGAGAATTGGCAGCATCGAGGAATTAATAGACATTTTTTTTATGAACATTTTAATTGTGCACCATAACTGAATAAAATTTACAAAAGCCACTAAACTCACTTAATACTTACACGAAATTCATTAATTACAAAAAACTGCCACCATTTTTCCTCTCAATGGCGTCAAAACTATTCACAAGTTTATTTAACAATCAACGATCGTAACGCTCACATTGATTAAAAGTTCTTGGAAACTGAAACTAGTTTGGTACCTATATTTGAAAATGGGCTATTGTCTTAGATTTCCCAGTATCCCCTATTGACGTGTCTATCAGGAAGACCGCAAAGTGAGCCTTGGCCAATTACTGGCAGTTCTCTTGACTTCATCTGTCCAATTAATATCCCGCCAGTTCCTGTCATCTCGGATTAACACTGTAGATACGGCTATGTGTGGACTGTGTATGACAACTGTTGGTTTTAGAAAATCAGTTTGAATCAAACTTGCTTTAGCAAAATAAACATTATATTTAAAGCATTTCATAGGATTTGAAGAGAAACAAGCAGATATATTTCTTGGTGTTAAAATACACACGTTACTCAATACCTCACATTGTTTGATTGAACTTAACTGTAGTAAACCTTTATTAAAGTGGTTATTAGGTGTTTAGGTGTGTGTTGCTATTATTATTATAATGTGTATTTTTTAATGTGTGTTACTATCATGAGGCTGAGGTGAATAGGAAGCCGCTTTTGCAAGTTTGTCTTCTATTCTACCCTTCAAAATATCACGACGTCGTTAGCGACAAAAACCAACACTCACATCCTTCAAACTGCTTGGTAGGAATGCAGTTGTATCCAATGGAACCTGAAACTCCTTGTTTTCAAGGAGCCTTATTAAGGGCTTCTTGAAAACAAAAGATACAAACAATTAGTTATATCTGGGGGAGAAGGTTAACCGAATAAAGCTAACTAAATTTTGTTATTATTATTATTGCCTATATTTCTTAATTTTGTATATCGCATTATATAAAAAAATTTAAATGTGCAATAGGAATTAATAATGTTAATTAAACTAATAGAACATAATTTAAATTACATATATATCTTATTTTAATTTATTTCTTATACGATGTGTCAGTATTACTTTCATCTTATTTTTGAACGTGTTGTTTTATATTGAAACATTTGCAACAGAATGCAAAACAGAAATTAATAATTCTAATCAAATTAATGTAATGTGGTTAAAATAATACGTTACATTTTGTTCTACTTTCGTCTTTGTTCTTAATAATTTTGTTTTAGTTCTACTTTCGTCTTTGTTTCAGTTTTTCGTTTTTGTTTTTGAAATTATTTTTACTATAAATTTTATTCCAAAAATTTTAATGTTTATAATACTTGTGTCTATTTGTGATGGAGCAAAATAGAAAAAAAATATTTTAAATTTATTTATGTATCTTTCTTCTCTAATCATATTCGAATACGTAAAACGCTAAATTCATACTACGATTAAAGTTGGAATAACTGTTAAATACTTTGTTTTTATTATTGGATGTTTTTGCTTCTAAATTAAGAATGTATTATTTAAATATCAGTTTTCATTATCTTTAATGTTTTAACAGTAATACCTATCTAATGGGTGGTCGGCAATTGTGTATAGAGCATGGAACAAGAAAAAAAACTAATGTCCACTTCTGGTAGTAGCTTTTATTTAATGGTAGTGATATGTGTTTACGTTTTTCGAAATTTTTACTTCGCTGTCGTGGATAGTTTCAGAGTTATGATTTACTAATATCTTAATTTTCTCTAACAAAACATAAGAAAAGATGCGAAAACTGTTTTAAACAGTTACTGTTATTCTTATTAGTGTATATCCATGAGTGGATTATGTCCATCAAGTAACTGTTGAGAGTTCTAAAACATTTACTGATAATATGTTTAATTATTGCTTTGTGTAAGATTTTTTAAGCATCATAACGTTGTTTTAATGCAAGTGACAATAATATACAGCAATATTGAAGTTATGCAGAAATGTGATGAAACTTCAATATGCTTGTATATCCCGGAACTGACTGTATAAAACGATTTGCAACTTTTTTTAAAATGAAATGTAACTTACGCCCATTAAAAAAATAGCCATATACGAATATATCTTTAGCTTTCATTTAAAATTAGTATTAAAAGTGGCTGCTAACTTTTATTTTTCAACTTTTGGTCCAGAAATACCCACTGTCCTTTATTTTTACGTTGTTACTATTGTTACTTGTAAGAAATTTGGTGATGAATGTTATTCTTATCTACGTATAGAAAAGAAAGTTGTGTTTCAAAAGTGTTTCGTTCCGTTCAAATTATTACAAACCAAAAACACTATTATCAACATCCGACATATTTTTATTTTCATTTTTTTTTTATATACATTATAACAAGATTATATACACATATTACATTATTAAATATTGGCTATTTGTTTCGATACCATGAAATTGGGCTTCAAAATATTTAAATATCCGAAATCAAATGCAGATTACTTTATTTCATAATTTTAAATAAATTCAAATTTATTTGGTTGGCGCTCAGTATATATTAGACCTGGATCCATAAAAACCCAGATAGTATCACTTTATCTGAATGTTTCTCAATTAGTCTGTTTGAGTCATATTCCTACAGGCAAAAAATGTAGATGTATAAAAGTATATTTTATAATAAAACGGCAATAACGTTAAACTTTTGTGACAACCGAATATATTATATTTCATGAACATATTAAAGTCAAATAAATCGCTTCTCAAACATATTATCTGTGTACACGCTTATAGTTTCCACAGATTGCCCCTGGTTGTGGATGTAGACAAAACTCCTACAGGATATTACGGCAGACCTCATTGAACTTTCATGACTGGCGAATATTTACAGACACAAATAGTCTCTACCCACAGTGGAACACGGTGAAGCATCCCACGTATACCTACTGATAAATCCTTAAATTCTACTTTAGCTTTAAGTCAGTATTAGAAAAGTAATTAAAGCAAAGTTAAAAAGTAACATTAATTTAAGAAGGGGTTATCAATTCGACAGTTAATTTTTTTCCTAAAAGTGGAGACAACTAGCTTAATCGAGACAGATTAATTTGTTAAAGGTTATTGTATGCTTGTTTCGGTATTACAAATCGAATATATTTTAATGGTCCCTCTTTTTAGTCATTTATATTTCCAATTTATCAATGTCATTCAATTTATATTTCCAACGTGCCCATACTAAATTTATTAAGATCCAAAGAGTGACTTGAATGCAATAAAATGACCACCAACAGTGAAGCTAAACTTGAAGTAAAGTAGTAAGTTTCATAAACTGAAATTTCTGTTCACATTTATATTTTATGAACTGTTTTGATTGTTGGATCACAGTAGGAATATTTCTCAATCGCGCATCGCTGCTTTGAATTACAATTTCCACACGCCAAGCCAGCATTGGCATTTCGCAGATAACGTGTTTTACAAAGGGCCTCAAAAGCGAGTGTCGGAAGGTACGAAAGGGAAAAATGGGAATGGACATATCGCATTAATCTGCTGACATCCAACTCAAAGGCGAGATTTAGTCTGAGAATTTTTTATCAACGTGAAAAATAATCCTCTTGACGGATAAACTGATTTTAGCTTTAAATAACTTGACGAATACTTTTGTGGTTTATTTTTAAATTATGTGTGGATATTCCGAATTGGTGTGGGTCTACTGCATAGAGTATACCATCTGTCTTCCTACCTCTCAGCTCATGAGATGTAAGCAAGGTTTGTAGGTTTGTTTGTATTTCTAACTAGTTCGTGGTAAAGACAACGAATGTCTTAAGAGTTAATAAGATTTTATATAATATACTTTCTGTACTAGGCACTGATTTTATTTATTGTAGGCTATATTTCTGCATAGGCTACAAACTGGTGGTCATCTAACGAAACAACTATCAAATGAAAATACGGAAACTAGAAAACATGAAAACGTATTATCGCAGGAACAAAACTAACGGCCCAGACAATGGATATGGACCTAAAAAGTAAGCAGACACCGTCTCACGAAATAGCAGTGCGTCAGTAACACCAAAAGTAAGTCGGAATTCATACGGACACGATACGAATACATTCATACCATAGTAAAGCTGGAACCATATTATCGGACTAGGCTTACGGACGTGCCTACAGCCGCGACTTATACATGTTTACCTACATACCGTACGCGGATGTTTTCGGCTGAAAAAAACATCCAGCGTGTCAGATATCGGTCATGCCTGCAACGTACGTCCGCTAGTTTGAAAGGCTCAATGTACTTTCACTATCTAAATACCTGTAAGTGTCTGTCAGCCGCATCCGATAATGATTTTTCAAGCTTAACTAAGTTGGCCACCATTATCCTTTGTACCGTGTCATCGAGTTGTTTCTTGCTAAGTGCATACATATAACATGATTTTATTGCCTATCTGATATTACTAATGGCTAACGTTTATTGGACTTTAAAACTATCAAAATTGTCAGCAGTAGGGATGTAGCGTTGATGGAAGGCCTATGGAGTCAAAACAGAAATTATATACATGTCACATCCCCCAGGCATTGAAGTACCTATTAATTATGTTTGTAAATTGATAAGGTCACTGTATCAATTAAAACAAGCATCTAGGTGCTGGAACCAAAAATTCAATTAAATATTAAAGAAGTTTGGTTTTATAAACAGTGATTCTAATAAATGTCTAAACATTGGTCATGCTAATGACTCAAACATATATCTTACACTTTACCCTTACCTCGTGTTGATCTGGGCTCCTTTGCAGAATAGACTAGCTGCCTTTCTGTGCTAGGCAGCTCGTAAAAGGCGAGCATAGGCTTCCCGTCACTAACATCGTGACATCTGACTAGGTGGTAGATTCTCGCAGTGACTTGCCGACATTGGTACCATCGCCTTATCTATTCCTGCCGCCATAATGTCAGCGCTTGCCGTTGAAGTAGATTGAATTGCCGTAGGTTATCATAAACTGCAAGCATATAGATGTAAATTTAAATTTGTGAAAGAAAACTATAAAGAAAATCAAATTTATCGTAGATATATATGTACAAAGGAATAGAATGCTAATATATTCACTAAGGCCTGGTCGAGAAAAATATGTCAGTATTTCAGAAGAAAAATTGGTATTTTTAAAATTTGATATATCAGTATCCTGCTGTTAGTGTGATTTTTGTGTATTTCTAAACTTAAATCTATTTTTTGGTTTCATCAGTTAATGTTGCAATTTTGCCAGCATTGTGCTTTTTATAAATTGTTAGTTATGTCAACACAATTTTCCCGTCTCTCTCTGTTTACATCACTGATTTTGTGCTATATATTGTTTTATAAACAAATTACTTTGTTACAAACTAGTGTTTTAAATAAATAGGTAGATACAATTTAATAATGCCATCTTGTGTCATGATAAGACATAGAAACCATGTCATTTATACAGGGTTACAAAAAGAGTCGACCGAGATTCTTCAAAGGGCATATAGCTTCCATCATTTTTGACTGGTTAGACCAAGAAATATCCAATCCTAAACCTAACAGTTTTCGATACATAGAAATTGATTTGTATTTTTTATTAATTTGCCGGTTTTTCGGCTATTAAATATAATTTATTTTATTTTATTTAAATAGCTTACCAACGTTTAAGTACAATGATAAAATATATTTTAACATGCATAATAACTTAAGCTACTTAATTGTATTAAACATTTACAGGTAAACACCGCGTGATTATAAAACTCAAAATTACTAATTACAAAGCAACTCACCCAAAGAATTTAACTAACTTACACTAATTCAACTCTAAAAAAACGAAAAACATGAATAAAGCAACGAAGATGTAACAAATAGAATACAAAAAAAAACGTAACAATTAATAAGCACAGTATTAAGATACAACAGTGTAGAGAAAACATGCAGTACCATCATTTGTCAATAACAATTTGTGATAAGATTTTTCGAATCTTGTTGAAGGAGTCAAAATGAATGTCAAAAAAGTCGCTATATTCATTGACAACTTTGCAGAATCTTGCTATTGGCGAATTTGCACCTTGTACTGTTTTACGTAGAGGCGGGAAAAAAGGCGTGACATGATTACGAGGACGTCCCCTTGGTACACGAAAGTATATTTTGTTTAACAATGGAGTACAATCAATCTCATTTCTTACTAATCGAAACATAAACAAACAATCTAAATGTTTCCCACGGCTTTCCAGCGACATCATTTTAAATTTTAACAACGGACTTTTATAAGAAATATACCTCTTCGCTATGCCACTTCTATATGCGATATATGCCACAGGAAAAGTTTCTGCACTCTTTCTAGTCTCAATGAGTGTGTAGCGTAATGGGGCCTCCACACTACACTACAGTACTCCAATAAACTCCTTACTAAGCTGTAGTACAGACAGATTTTAGTCTTGTTTGTCTTAAATACCTTAATAATTCTTATTAAAAATCCCAACATCTTAGACGATTTCTGAATAATATGATCAATATGGGGTACAAAGGTAAGCTTGTGATCAAAAATTACACCAAGATCTTTAGTCTGTTCAAAGCGTTATAATTTATACTGCCCAATATAATAATCATGATATTGCGGATTTAATTTTCGCGTAAATTTTATATGAGAACATTTGTCACAATTGAGCAACAGCCGTCCGTACGTGTACATAAAAAATGTTGAGTGTAAAAAACAGGTATTTATATCATGAATGAAATAATTAAACCACACCGAACCCAAATGAGACCCTTGAGGTACTCCTGAGGTAATAGGGTAATACGAAGATCTGCAACCATTAACCACAACAGAAAAGGTGCGATTTTGAAGGTATGAATTAGACCACACAATAAGTGAACCTGCCACTCCGTAACATGACAACTTCTTTAGTAACAAATTATGAGGCACGCGATCGAAAGCTTTACTAAAATCTGTGTAGATAACATCCACTTCACTGTTAGTATCAATAAGGCGGAATACAGTTTCAGTAAAACTTGTCAAATTAGCAGCAGTTGATCTACGTTTCACAAATCCAAACTGACTATCATTTATACTCGTATATTGATCTAAATGCCGCTGAAAAAATGGACAAATTAAAATTTCAAAAACTTTGCTAAATGTAGATAAAATGGAAATCGGCCTGTAATTAGATATGATTTCATGTTTGTCAGATTTAGGCACAGGGACAACTTTCGCTCGGTTACACCCGTTTGCCAGAATTTCATTTGCCATAATTTCATCTGCTATAATGGTCAACAGGCTTAATATTGTTTCTCATAATTTCATATGTCATACTCATTGTTTACTATATTAGTCAGGTGCTGGAAACTAGAAAAAAGTATCTTCACGCCCATATCCCCGAAGAGGTAGGCAGAGGTACAACCAAGGCACCCACGACTAGCCGAAGATACTAAGTCCCACATAGGTGGCAAGCCTATCGCCAACCGGGCACAATTCCAATCCCGACCAACATTTTTTTATTAGAAAATTGGAAAAAATCCAATTTTCTTTTTGTTGGCCGACCCGGGATTCGAACCCGGGACCTCATGCAGTCAAGTCCAACACCCGGACCGCTAGACCACAGAGGCTGGAAACTATGTTTCCTATAAAGTCAATTTCAATAATATCATTTGCTAGCATGATTGGAAGCCGTATTATCACAAGTCATAACATCATTTACCATAAAAATAACTTCTAGAAAAAGAACATAAATTCGTTTCATCTAAATGATCAACTATTGTTATATGGTTTATTTTGGTTAGGTTAGGTTAGAACATGAAAGACAACGCACGAGCTGAGCGAGCGAAGCGAGCGTGCCTCGGCAGCGGCCGGCCAAGTGCCAGAAAGTTAATAGCTTTTTAGAACAAATGCGTTAGGTTAAATTTGAACAGAAGCGACTTTAATCGTATAAAAAGGTACTAGATAAATATGTATTAGAAATAAAGATGACTCTAATACGTAATCATATTCTCGTACTGTGATATATTTATTTTGGTTAGGTTAGGTTAGAACATGAAAGACAACGCATGAGCCGAGCGAGCGAAGCGAGCGTGCCGCGGCAGCTGCCGGTGAAGTGCCAGAAAGCTAATAGCTTTTTAGAACAAATGCGTTAGGTTAAATTTGAACGGAAGCGACTTTGATCATATAAAGAGGTACTAGATAAATAGGTATTAGAATTAAAGATAACTCATATTGTCATATATTTGTCAGAAATACACAATCGTACTGTGATATATTTATTACAATTTACATTTTACATCATGCAAAAATGTTTGTAAGGCATTTAAATATTCTCTTGAATAAAATTATTGCAAGAAATAAAATGGATAACAATACGTATGGCACTCGTATCAATATGGAAACTAATTTTAGGGCAGATAAGAGTATGTCACAGGTATGTTATGGTTAACAAAACATTCGGGCAAATAAAAATTCGGGCAAATGAAATTCTGACATTTGAATAGATGGCATATATTCTTCGGGAAAATAATAGACAACCACTTTCGCTATTTTCCAGGCACTAGGAAAAACACCAGTTTCTAGCGACTTATTAAAATAAAACAAAGGGGCAATGCTAATTGCTCAGCACACTCGATAATAAAAATTGGCCGAATTTCATCCTCGCCTGCTCCCTTATATCGATTAAGTGAATTTATTTGTTTTAAAACACAGTTTCTATTTATTTTAGGTGCAGTCAAAGCTTCAGTGTAATTTCTTGATTTGTTCAAGTGACAGAAATTTTCATCTCTGAAAATAAACTGTTGATCACTATAAGCAGAGGTAAATGAAGATGCAAACATGTCACATATTTCCTTTACGTCAGTAGTATGTTTTATACCATTTGTCATGCTAGATGGATAATTACTTGTACCTCCGCGCTTTGCCTTCACAAATGACCAAAATAGTTTTGGATTATCAGGAAGCTTATCTTCTATTACTTTAATATAAGTTTTATAACAATCAACAGCTAACTTCTCACAACGTTTACTTAGTAGATTTAATTGTATTTTATCCATTGGATTTTTATACTTCTTGTACCTGACAAACATGTTATACTTTTCCTTTAGAGCTCTAATAAGATCACAACTAAACCATACAGGAAATTTCTTTTTACTTTGTTTTCGCATGGGTATGAATTCTTTAATTATTGTCTGAATTATATCATAACAAACAGATACCATCTCATTCACATCTTGTAACTGTTTTAATTTTCCAAGCCAATCTACTGATTTTAAATGGTTCCGAATATCATTGTAGTTTGCTTTAAAAAAGTCTAATTTTAACTCTTGACTATTGTATGGAAGTCTATTATCATTGATTTTGCCAATACAGATTATCAAAGGTGGGTGAAGCCGGTCAACTATCGACAATGCTATTTGTGACTCTTTTACTTGACAAGAAGGAAGGTCTGATAACATGAGGTCTAAAATATTACCGGATATATTAACAGTCCGATTGTATTGAAATAATTTGTTAGTATTAAGAAAATCAAGAAAACACTCCGCCAATTTATTTGAGTTGACCATTTTTGAATCATCCAACAAGTTCCATTTTATATTTAAATTAAAATCACCAAAAATACAGCAAGGCAAATCCGATTTATCAAAGACAGTATTACAGTTATTGATAAAACATTCAATTAGATCCATAGTCAGAGGTGGAGGTAGATAAACAACACATAAAGCTATCCTATTTATCGTCTTTAAAATATTAACATTAATAGTAATCCAAAGATCCTCACAATCACTGTCCCAAGTAGCCATACGCCTAGAACTAAATCTGCTGGAAACGGCAACCAGTACCCCACCACCGTCTTTTTTAGAATTTGGAACATTAAGATCTCTATCACGTCTATATACAACATATTTATCATTGAATAGTTCGCTGCTAATAATTCCATCGTTTAACCACGTTTCAGTTAACACAATAACATCATAGTCTTCGCAACACAAATTTATATAAAACTCATGAGTTTTGGTTCTAAGACCACGAGAATTTTGATAATATACATTTCAAACATTCTGATTCATTCTGGACGTTACAATAAAATGAAAAAAAACAGAAAAAGAAATAAAATGTCTATATATACTAAATCTGCTCTCCCGAGTTTGTTAATTTATCCAATGTGTGAAGATCTTTAATTAAAATGTATGAAGAATTATCACCTCTGCACATAAAAATTCGTCCATTCCTAACCGACACATATTTATAACCTAGTTCCTTAGCTTTTTGTCTGGCAGCTGCATTAGCCCTTTGTTATAAGTTGACAAATGCTCCATTACATAACTTGGTTCTTTGCATTTCAGTCCAATATCCTCACAGTTGAGCCTATTATTAGGATGTTTCTTATTAAAAGCTATCGAAGAAGCAAGGATTCGATCACGTAGCCTAGGAGAGGATAGCTGAATAATAATAGAGCGTGGGCGAGTACTATTTCGATTACGTTTGGCAACTCGAGTGCAGTGTCGAATATCTGTCTCGACTATATCACACCCAACGGCTTTGCCCAAATCCATAGCAATACGCACCAAATTCTCATTTTTGCTTTCAGGCGTGTGCCTGTGTATTGCAACTCAATGTTATTGCTGCGAGAATATTGCTCTAGACTGTTCACGCGATTATTTAGGTCAGAAATAGTTAAATGCAATGATCTATTTTCTTCTTTTAAAACTTTAATTTCCCTTTGTGCTTTCAAATTAATTTGCTTCATTTCAATATTATCCTTTTTCATTTCCTCATATTGTGTATTTAATATACATAAAGCTGTAGTTATCTCCATCAACTCGTTGTTTAAAGGCTTAAGTTTATCATCCAATAAAATTGGAATACTTTCTCATAAGCATATCATTAAATTTTATGTCAAAGGTGTCATGAAGGATACCCTGAATCTCCTCCCTTGTGACTTGATACATTTGGCCTTGAGCTGTAACCAGCGATGCCATGACAGCAGATTTTTTGCTACCTGATCCTCTGCTCATGTTTACGTTGCGTACAGGTGTGTTATCATTATAACGTGCCTTAGGGCCCTGGCATAAGGGACATTTCCAGTCAGTTGATGCCGATGAATCAGAATTTTCATTCAGCGAAATACAAACTAAATGATAGCATTTTTACAATTACTGCAACGTAAATATTTTTCTTCGGTAGAATCATTTTCACAGCACCCCCAAAGAACAATGGACAACATCTCAATAGCAATATAAGGGTAAAAAGTGCAAATATATTTTTAAAATTTCAATATATTCATTAATAATAATCTAATATTTAATTATCTGAAGCGGATGTCACTCGCGATCTTTTTGTTAATGACCTATTTAGCATGTAGGCTATGCAAGAATATAGCCCACAAACATAAAATTTATATCTTGTACAGAAATTGTAAACTGTTTATTATTCATTTTTGCTTTACATTATAGACATTAGTTGTTACAACCATTGTGTGTACTATATAGCAATGTTTGTAACGTCAAGTTTTTATAAAACATTGTTAGTTTATGGTTTGTTTCTTCTTGACTCATTAAGACGTCTTCTTTCCAGTTGAATAATAATGTTTTAGTTTTTTTGGACGATTTTGTATTTCCAAGTAATAATTATATTGGAAAAATTTAATACAAACTCACTGAAAATTGAAATACGATTTTCTTCTCCTTTATGAACTACTATCAAACGAAAATGTAAGTGTTCTTACCTCCCTAAGGTAGTGTGACGAGTTCACTTGCAAGTTTGGTATGTATATACAAAAAAAACGACCAAATAGGGCCATATAGTTCTAATGTCTAAGTTTATAAAGTATAATTCGTAGATGATGTCGACAAAAATGCTCCAATCATTCTTGTAGTTGCCGTACCCAAAGAAGACCAATGGCAACATTTTATCGCATTTTGGAAATAAGTGCAATAAATGCATTTGTAATCTTTCTATCTAGTACGAACGCATCACCAATTGACCGAGGGAGATTCTTGCTAAATCTTGCGAGAGGATTATTTGTACCGCATTTGATATATCTATTCAACACTCGCTTGCCAAGGGAGCTAACGGTTACAATAAAACGTTTTCTTGGAAACGATTTGATACCCAAACAACAAGAAGACCAAGAAGATGTCGTTACCGACCAAAATCGGAATAATTGCAACACTCGTCCACCCAAGCTCAAAAGTAAGACCCCTCATTCATATATCAGGTGTAAAAAATACATAATATGTTTTCAATGCGACCAAAAAGTCTGCTTAAATTGTACTTTAGATGATTAGATTTTTAAAATAGTTACTATATCTTATTGCTTACAGTTTAATTTTGTTGATTATAATAAGAGGAGTCACTTTTGTCAGTATATTTTATAATTTAATTAGTTTTTCATGAGACTGAAAATTATGTTTTTAAAAAAGTGATATCTTTGCATTAAAAAGCATTTTAAAATTATTTTAAATGTTTCTATATTTTTACCGCTATGTTAGATAAGTAACCTTTTAAATGATATATAATTTTAACAGATTTTCAACATCGATTCTATTAAAAACATCACTTCAACCTGCCGTGACCTAATCTCGGCAAATAGGTACGTCGGTAACTTAAGGTTAATACGCGGGCATAGACAAAATAAATGACGTATTTTATAATTCAAAAAAATTGATTTAAGTTTCAAAACATACAAATGTAATATATTTAGTCAGATGGGAAACATTCGAGAATGTTTCCATTGCGTAACAAAGTTTAATCACTCAAATAGGTTCGCTAATCACAAATGATTAGTGCCCTAAAACTTGCCTGTTAAGCTTATCGGTTTGTGTTCTTTGTTTGTGGAACTAATATACAGTCACTCTAATGAATCGCACAGAATGCTTTTATAGACTCTTAACTCGTGTATCAAAACCTGCGAGGAGTATTGTACCCTTTGCCGGTAACCTCGTTTGCAGCTGACGGGAAAATTGAATGAAATTGTTTTCAGTGTAAATGTTGATCTTGATTAGCTGTTTCAGCTTCTCGTGAAGTTTTAATATAATGTACTGGATACCTGTTCCAATTTCATCCTGTTTTTGTTTTACTAGACTATATTTTTTTTGTAAATGGCAAGATCTTCTTAAATAATTTATATAAAAGCAAATTATGCAAAACAGGTAATAATATAGGTAAGTCGTATATCATTTCTCCACACTATGTATGAACAAGGAACAGTATGAACACTAAGCTTTGATAATGAAATACTTACCGACACTTCACAGAAGCAACAGCGTTATAGTTTGAGTGAGTGTGACGTATGAAACAATGTAGGAAGTTTCGATACACCAGATACATAAAACATATTAAAAGAAGATTTCAATACTTTATTTCAATACCCGCTGAGACCAAGGTTGACATTCAATGATCAAACTACCCTCGGATAATGTCAAGAGTCTCCGAAACCAGCGTGTTTGTATGAAAAGGGTAATGAATGTGAAGGAAGCCAGACAGGTTTGTCAGGATCGTGAGTTCTGGCACTCGATACTCTTTGCCTACGCCGTAAAGGACTTGGTGTGAAGATATATATATGTATGTATGTAAGAATGTTTCATATACAGAGTTATAATATGAAAGATTAATCACAGTGCAATTATGATGTATCATAAAAATCTATACATGAAATATTCTTTTAAAACAATGACTGTCATTGTGTTGTTTATATAAGATACAGTACCCAAAACGAAAGCTATTCAAATTTTTGTCTGTTTGTCTGTTCAATTTTCATGCAAAAACTACTAAACGGATTTTTGCTAAATTTTGTGCAGTAGCATATAGCCTGGGTGAATATTTCGGATAACCACAAAATATCACTTTGAACGTGAGTACGAAATTGCGAGCCATAATTAATATAAAATAATTACGTGCTATGTAAGATATTTGCTATGTTTTTTCTTCGTGTTGGTCCTGGTTCGCTGTGTAAAACAACTTATCTGTCTTCAGTCAAGGTAGCCATTACCAAGAAGACTTCTGGTATCCTTACTTATTCCTGTCATCATAGTGTCCGAAGTGTACAATATGTAACCTTAAACGTTAAATGCCTAACATACGGACCATTGACGCACCTGTAACGTGTATAGGCTACGGTTTTCTCTCGTCATCACGAGAGCCGGGTACTTGTTTGCTGCAAGTAATAAAGTAATTGCTTTCAATACAAAAAACAATATTGCGTGAACGTCCGCATGTAAATGCATGCATGTCCGCATGCATGTGAAGTATGTATTACGAGTAATTCGATAATTAAGTCTGCTTTTTAATGTATCATCATTTATTAACAATGACTTTTATTTTCTAAGTTTATAATTTATCGTAAACAAATATGTATCTTATAATAAAACTGTAGAAAACTGAATCGTGTGTTATGTGGCCTATAGACACCATAGGAGTTATTGGTGCTTTAGGCCTATTGTGCCTACCCTTCGGACCAGAACACGATAAAGTGATTATGGTACCGTTTTAGTTAGCAATTGTATAATATGATGGCTCATTCCATACTTTTTTATTGGTCTAAGTTGATATATTGCGTCGTATTTTTTCCAACTAATATGTTTTTGTGTTTTAGAAATTACAGACATAACAAAGGTTGGTTTATAATGACCCAATAACTCAAAATCTGGCAAGTAGGGAAACTTTTGAACGTGTGGGTCACCCTATATATACAGACACATCATTCATTCAAAAATATGAACGTATAAAACGGAACCACCAAAAAACGGTGTCTTACAAACAAAACTGTCAGTGAATATCCGCACACTGCGTGCCGTCTCCAAAATTGCTGTCTTCTGTCTCAGACCCTTAATCAAAAAATCTAACGAGACTCCCTTGAGGAGTCAGTCTAGGATCTCCACTATCTACCGTCATGATACCAATTATTATACCGACACGACAAAAGTGGTTTTTGTAACATCTTTGTAACACTCATATTCCGCAAATAAATATTTTTTTTTTCTTTCTTTTCTTTTTTTCTTTTCTTCAAAAACAAAACACAACAGTACACTGCTCTATTTTCATCTCTTGAAACAAGATTGAAGAACAATATGATCTATCCTTGCCGCTGCTGAACTAAAATAAGTTGCGGATGAATGCAAGGATATTTTACTGTCAGAAGCTGATGTCTATTGAACATAGTGCCAGTTATTCCTGTGATGTAGTCTAAGAGTTCGCAAACTGACTTTTAACAATATCAAAAAAGTCATTTTTAGAAATATTTACTTTCATAAATAAAAAATGTAAACTGTAACATGTAGTTGTAAATCGTGTGTTTGGTAACGTCTGTCATACTCTGAAAAATATATGCACTATTGAGTATAACCAAAAACTCACTAGTATCATGATAAAACTAATATGGGACCACCTCAGAACCATAACCTATCTTTCTAAAAAAAACGTCAAATTCGGTTCGCTATTGACTGAGCCATTGCATAACAAACATGTTAAAAGCACATGGTACAGTCGAATTGAGAAACTTCTCTGTTTTTGAACCTTTTAGAAAATAAGAATATGGTCGAGAGACGGTTGGTCGAGTGGTTAGCGTACACGCCTACAAAAAAGCCTTATAACTACATCGACCGACCGCGAGGCTCGTGTTCGATTCCCGACGGCGGCAGGCATTTAGATGTCTGGGGTCTGGGTGTTCATTAAATTTATCCTGGTATCTATTTAAGTATTTTTATGTATTACTATCGTTGACTAACACCCATAACACAAGCATGTAATTTGTACACTTTAAGGGTTAGATTCAATTCGTGTAACTTGTCCAGGAACATTTATTTATTTATAACTGGGTCGACAGAGGGTGTTACAAATGATAAAAAAGTTGAGAGGTGTCATGGGACACCCGGATGGAACGAAGTTCTCTCTCTCCTCTCTCTCTCTCAATCTCTAGTAATCTCTATCTCTATCTCTCTTATAGAGAGAGAGACAGACAGAGAAACATTAAATAAAAAAAAATATAAAAAAAAAAATAAAAAATATAAAAAAAAATAAAAAAAAATGAAAATAATAATAAAAAATAGAAAATGAAAAATACAAAAAAATTGTCCGACCCGGGATTCGAACCCGGGACCTCATGCAGTCAAGTCCAACTACTGAACCGCTAGACCACGGAGCAAAAAATATCGTGACAACATTTTCGTAAGATTTTTTTCCGTCTAGCCCCCATTCACAACGCGCAATAAGGAACTTCGTTCCAATTAATGGACTGGCTATGTAGAACGCCTTTAGGCCAAAAGATGGACTAAACAAAACAATTCCATGACAGAGTCACAAGAAAATGAGGAATTGGCATTCGGTAGACCCTATGGGTCTCTCTCAACCAACTGAGAGAAATAGTTGGCCATAATACAATTTAAAAGTTATTTTCGGAGCAAGCTTTGACATTTAGAAGGGTTCATCCGGCGGTAGCACTAAAGTGATATGTAATCGTATCGTTTATTATTTGTTTGAAATGAGGTGAAAATTATTTATTTATGGAAAACGTGTGTTAAGAAGTTGTTACAAAAAGCATTCCATCATACTCGTAGTATAAAATTGAGTTGTAATCTTTATTTATGAAATGAAATTAATTCGCCTCTATGGTCTAGCGGTCCGGGTGTTAGACTTGACTGCATGACGGGACCTCATTTCACGGTTCAATTGAAAAAAAAAGAAAATTGGATTTTTCCAATTTTCTAATAAAAAAAAAGTTGGTCGGGATTGGAAATGTGCTCGGTTGGCGACAGGCTTGCCACCTATCACATTGTGGGACTTAGTGTCTTCGGCTTGTCGTGGGTGCCCTGGTTGTGCCTCTGCCTACCTGTTCGGGGATATGGGCGTGAAGATACTTTTTTTTATGAAATTAAATTTATTTTGCGGTGGGGTAGGCGTCGATAATATTTATCATCGCATCGATAATACACGGATATTATGTGTGCAAAAAATATTAAAATTTTAGCACATGTGCCGTGCTTGGGATAATTTTTATAAGTAACATGACTTATTGTAAAGTAATTCTTTATTAAATATCTACAAAATATTGAACACAGACTGTATAAGCTCTTGGGCTATAAGACCGGATATTACGCGAGCTCGTCCGGTTACATGTCACGACGTATATCTTGAATGGAATGCTAGTATGTGAAGTAATCCCTACTAATCCAGAACGTCTATAAGAATATAGAATATTGTTTATTCTTTTACGAGAATTGTAGCTAGTTTAAAAAAAATATTTCGAATAATATGTTATTATGATAAAAAAAACAAGTATATGTATGTTCTGGGCACATCGTAGATAAAAGAAACATATGACATTAAAATTTTAAAAAGCTTTTAATTGATAGAGAGTGCGTTGTAATTAACGATAAAATAATACAAAATTATATTAGTATAGTATTAAATCATCGTAATTATTATCATCATCGTCGGAGCTGACAAGGTAATTAACAGCAAATGGAAAACCGTTTAATTGCTCACAACAATGCTTGTTAGGGGTACATTACAAGCTAATAAAGTTGGACAAACTCTGTTTAGCTTGAAATAACCAGAGATCAATGATGAATGAAATGGAGAGAGAGACAGAGAGACAGACAGTAAGTGAGAGAGAGAGAGAGAGAGAGAGAGAGAGAGAGAGAGAGATGTCAAAATAAATAAGAATATGGGAACGTTGCATCTCGCAATCCTCATCAAGTGATCCCACTCAATGGGGGGAGAAACAGCGTGCACTGCATACCACGACTTTCAACTTTCCGAATTCTCTCTTTCAAATAAGAAATTCGAAGATCAAGCGACTTATTTTTAATTCCATAATGGCGACATTTCCTGATCAGAATATTAATGTTAACGCAATGAAATGCCTTGGACAAATCACAGAATATACCAAGTGCACCCTGAGAGTCCTCCAAAGCTTAAAAAAAAATTCTTTGATAATTCAACACCAGCATTGATTGTTGATCTAGAACTTGTAAATTGATTGTTATGAAATAAACTCAATTCGTTAAAATTTTATAACATTTGATTAAGTTTATTTTTTAAATATTTTACTAAGGTGGAGATAGGGCGATAATTAATTGGTGGGATCAGACAAACTTCCAGATTTTATTAGAGATGTGACCTTACTAAGTTTCAATAGGTCAAGAAAAACGCCATGTGAAACACGACAATTGAATATTATAGCTAAATATGGAGCAACAATATTTATTACTGAAGCAACTATCAAAGATGAATGACGTCATAAATCTAATGTATTTAGATTTTTCCAATTTTCTAATAAAATATGTTGGTCGGGATTGGAAATGTGCCCGGTTGGCGATAGGCTTGCCACCTATCACATTGTGGGACTTAAGTGTCTTCGGCTAGACGTGGGTGCCTTGGTTGTACCGGGGATATGGGCGTGAAGATACTTTTTTTTACACATTTAAATGCAACGGTGTGGTTATATGTTCTTTCATGATACAACCCAAAAAAACTTTTTTTACTTTTACAAATTCCTAATATACCCTATTCACTAGCTCTATGATCAATATTGGCTGGCACTTTCTTAGGTGTGAACGTCTGATAATGTACAGTTTGAATAAATGTAAAGTATGAATTATACAATACGTTTAGATCATCGTGATACGGCCACATGGGTATTTTTTCAAAATTGTAGTTTCGAATCATTGCAGGCAGCTAGCCAATGATAGGTACAAAAACAAAGTCTATTTCTTTGAGCTTTTTTGCATAGTTCTTGACAATTTAATTAGTAATCCACAATGGTCAGAAACTATTTCGTTAATGAAATTTTTGGTAAAAAGTGGCATTCGTAGCAGTTCTTCTGGTTGGCTGAAAGAAAATGTTTGTAAGTTATGTCATATAGGATATTTAAAATTTGATGAAAGTCAAAGAGTATAATAATATACCTATACAGGACATGAAAATGTTGATGGTTTTAAAATGTTTGTATTAAACTCACCACAGATTATATTAAAATTTGGAAGTTTTAAATAGTTTATTTTCCATTGTACTTTCAAAATCATCGTTAGATGCCCTAGGGGACTTATATACACTTAACACAATAAATTGCTTAAATTCAATACAAGCAATCATAATTACTCGTTCAACAAAAAGGATTACAATGTTACGTTCCTTAAATTCAATATTTTTAATAATTATAATCAAGGAGCTACCATGTATCGTCCTTGTTCTGCTAAACGAAATAGCAACCTGGTGACTATTGAAATTGAACACGAGCTGATGGCTCTAAAGCCAATGTTCAGTTATAAACAAAATATCAACATTGTCACAGTTCATAAACAACTCCGATTCCAATATTTTGCCTATAGTCCTTGAATATTTTGGTGCACCAGGAATAAATAATAAATATCATTGTTTTTATTATACGCTGATGTATTCATTTTGACATTATTTTTTACACAGCTTATTTTAGGGATATCTATTGATTCTATTTCATCCAAATTATATTGAGCATTTAAGCTCCTTTATAAAGTGTTGCTAGAGATTTACTAATTGTCTCACCAAATAGTTAATTTAAATAATCTGTGTCATAAACAACTAGGTCTGAATTACTTGAATGTTCAATAGAAGCAGTCATTTTAGCGAAACACTTGGTTGTCTTAAATATAAAAGTATATAGTGATATTTCTATAAATCTAAGAAATGAATTTGAGTCATTGATTGTAATTTCAAATTACAGTTGCGTCTTATATTGTTTTCGGCCTTTGGCAAGTTTTTACAATAGGACAATGCAGAAAGATAAATCTTTCCTTACATTATATTCACCCTTAAAAGTGATACATAATCAAAGTAGTTTTTAGTTGTGTTTAAATTTGCATTACCTCTTCTCCCAATTAAAATAATTAATACAGTATCTATTTAATAACTACTAGAAATTACTTTAGCTAATATTATAGAGCAGTTGGCACCTGGTGAACTGTTCAGTTGTTGTAAGGTTCACTTCACGACTTGCGTTTTGGATAACAGAAAAAAGCGTGTGTTCTCGCATAAAACTATATTTTAACTGTTTAAACAAATACAGAGTATTGACTTTTATTTCGCTAAGCGTGTACTAAGCAGCTGAATTTCAAGTTCTATGAATATATATTAATGTTTGTATGTATGTAAGTTCGTCTGTTTGTTTGTTTTGTAAATAATCCCAACATACCGCCCACCACAGGACCATTAAGTCCTTTTAATGTGAATTTAATTTAATTTAATTTAATTTAATCTACATAATTTAGTAATTGTTCTTTTTTGTCACACTATCTCCACTTTTCACACTATACACTCTAGTTACTCCATCTGGGCCAGGATGTTTATCTGTTATTCTTCCCAAAGCCCATTTTCCTGGAGGGAGATTATCAGATTTTATCAAAACTATGTCTTCTTTCTCTAGCTCTTTCACCATTTTTTACCATTTTGGTCTCTGTTGAAGTCTATAAATATATTCTTCTTGCCATCGTGACCAAAAATCTTGTAATAATTTTTTGTGTATGTTGCCAACGTGATAAATTGTGATCTTTAATTTCTTTGAGACTTGGAGCAGGAATTGTAACTGGCGCTTCACCAATCAAGAAATGTCCAGGTGTGAACCTCTTTTCAATTACATCTATGTCTGCATCTACTGGCCATAATGGACGAGAATTAAGGCAAGCTTCGATTTCACATAATAAGGTGTTCATTTCTTCAAAAGTAAAGTTTTTTGTAAGTATGCGTATTAAGTGGTATTTTATTGATTTGACTCCTGCCTCCCAAATTCCTTCAAAATTGGGGCTGTAAGCAGGTATAAAGTGCCATTGAGTACCCTCAGAAACAAGGCCGTCTGCAATTTGACCAGTGAATTCCAAATGAGCTTCCTTCCACGCTCGCGTCAACTCTTTGTTTGCTTCTATGAAAGTTCTGCCTTGATCACTGTATAGATGTAAACATTTTCCTCTTCTTGATACGAATCGTTTAAATGCTCCAATAAATGTTTCTGATGTCATATCTCCTACTAACTCTAAGTGGATTGCCTTTGTAGCCATACAAATAAAAATCGCAATATAAGCTTTGGTCGTTTTTGCGCCTCTGCCCTAAGATATTAGTATTTGTAAAGGACCCACGAAATCGACTCCACTGTTTAAAAATGGACGACTTGGCGTTATGCGCACCTTAGGAAGGTCTCCCATAAGTCGTGATCTCGCAGTCGCACTTTGTCGTGCGCATATTAAACATTTACGAATAAATTTCTTTGCTAAGCTCTTTGATTTGATTATCCAGTATCTTGATCGTAAGTAATTAAGCATCAATTGAATGCCACCGTGTAACGTTTTCCTATGTGCTTCATCAACGATTTAAGGAACAAGATTGTTTTTGTTACCGAAAATGATGGGATGTTTTCGAGATCCTGCCAGATCAGCAAGTTTTAATCTTCCGCCACCTTGAGGATATGAGTTTCGTCTAAGTATGGGTTTAAATTTTTTAATTTACTATTAATCTTTATTTCCTTTCCTTTTCTTAGGGTTTCTATTTCTTCATTGTATTCTTCCCTATGAACTAATTTTATACATTAACTTAAAGCATCTTCTAATTCTTGGATAGTTATTGTCTTGTTAATGTCTAGTTGCTTTTTATAATTTAAGAATCTTTTGCAAGTTATTATTGCCCTTAATAGTTCCGTTAATCTGTCAAAATTTGAAAATTATTTCGTTTAGATTAGCTTAATCTTGTTATGTTCTTCACTTTGTATTCTCATATTTCCTAGTATATTTTGCTTTGCTTCTATTATGTTTGGTATTATGTTTGGTCTTTCAAATTTTATTTTTTCCTTAGACAGCCATTCTGGCCCCTTCCACCACAATTTGTTGAGTTTCAAATCTTTATTTGACATACCTCTGGAAGTTAGGTCAGCTGGGTGATGTTGTGATAGTACACGATGCCATTGACTATTGTTAACATTTTCAGTTATTTCTATAACTCTATTGGCAAAAAATTGTTTCCATCTCTTTGGTGCACCGAACAACCAGGATAGAACAATTGATGAATCTATCCAGGCGTATACTTGAGATGATGGTATACTCATTACCAGGCTTACTTGTTTAAAAAAAAGAGTATCTTCACGCCCATATCCCTGAAGAAGTAGGCAGAGGTACAACCAATCCACCCACGACTAGCCGAAGACACTAAGTCCCACAATGTGATAGGTGGCAAGCCTATCGCCAACCGGGCACATTTCCAATCCCGATCAACATTTTTTTTATTAGAAAATTGGAAAATTCCAATTTTCTTTTTGTTGGCCGACCCGGAATTCGAACCCGGGACCTCATGCAGTCAAGCCCAACACCCGGACCGCTAGACCACAGAGGCAATGATTGATACTTGTTTTAATAGTTTGGAAAGTAACACTGCGCCATAAAGTTCCAGACGAGGCCATGTGATTATTTTTAATGGAGCTACTCTCGTCCTCGCAGCTATAAGTGTAGTTTGGACTGTGGCCAGGTTCCACAACATGCCTAATGCTTTTATGGTTCCATCCATATTTAAATCTATGTGTACATTAGAAGAACGTTTATTTGGTTTTATAGACTCCATCAATTTGACATTGTTAGATGACCATTTTTGCAGTGTAAAACCTCCACTCTTGAGTATTTTTTTTAATTGTTTACTAATTTTTATGGCTTCTTCTACAGTGTCTGAGCCAGACAACACATCGTCGACGTAAAAGTCTTGCAGTAGGATTTTAGCTGCTTCTGGAAATTTATCTGCTTCATCTGTACCAAATTGTTTCAGTGTGTGAAAGTTACAGTTAGAAGTCTATAATCTTTGATTTGTTCTGAAATGTTACTTCTCCATAAGATTCTCTGGTAATCTCAGTCTTCTTTAGTGACCAAAATCATTCGATACATCTTTCGAATATCTGACACAAAACATATAGCGTGTAATCGCCACCTCATATTCGTATTCCCCGTATTCTGCTAGTTTTTTTGTCTTCGCGCAATACTGCATGGTTTGGTAAGTATACCGATTTTGTTTGCATTCCTTCCCTTGGTACTTCCTCTATGTGGCCTAAAATTTTGTAATCTTCTATAACTTTTGTGTATTCCTTTTTCAGAAACGGTTCTCTTTGAAATCTTCTTTCTAATTGTCTTAGTCTATTTAATGCCATTGTTCTGGTTTTCCCTTCAGTTGATTTTGGGTTTTCTGTTTTGAATGATAGTTTGACTATGTATCTTCCATCTTCTCTTCTGGAATGTGTATTTTCATACATTTCTTCGCATAGCCTTTCGTCGTTTGTAAGTTTTTTTTGTATCTATGTCTATTTCCCATAGGGTCTTAAATAATTCCTCTACATCTACTTGATTATGCATGACGGTAACTGGTTCATCTACAGTATTTGTATTTACATCTCCAAATAAAATCTATCCAAGATTGGTTCCTTGTGCACATGGTGTACCTGGTGGACCTTTGATTAGTTCATTTTGTAAAATTTGTGCATATTTACGAACACCTAGAAAAAGATCGATTGCACCTGGTGTATGATATTTCGGATCAGCCAGGTTGAGACCTTCCAAATGAGGTCACGTGCTTGCAGAAATAGTTTTTGTAGGTATCTTAGTGGTCAGTTGCTTAGGCATCACGTAGGCTTGAATTCGTAGACTATAGGTTGAGTCCCAACGTGATTTTATATCCGACTGGGTTACTTGCTTTTTAGGTACACTTGTAGATCCTACGCCGACTACATTTCCTTTGGCTCGATGGCGTGTTACTTTTAGCAATTGGGCTGCTCTTTCGCTAATGAAAGCTGCTTGAGACCCTTGGTCAATAATTGCTCTTAAGACTGTTCTGTGACCATGTGTGCTTCGTACCGTCACTTCTGCCGTTACCAGGAGAGCTTAATTATTTTCTCTACTGACATGTGAAGCTATCATAGTATTAATTTCTTCAGGCTCTTCAACACTAAGATGTGTCTGTGATATTGGTTGCGTTTTTTTTGTTTGTCCTAATATGACTTCTTGTTTTACTTGATGCAAAAGAGAGTGATGACGCTTGTGGCAGATGTGACAGGTTTGAGGTACACGAGATTTCATCACAGAGTGACCTGATCCTAAGCAGTTGAAGCATAGGTTATTCTTTTTTACAAATTCACCTCTTTCCGTTGGTTGCATTTTGCCAAAATCTTTGCAATGATATAATCTATGGTTTTCTTTACATATGATGCAAGTTTTGTCGAAAATTGAGGTATGAAACGACCTTTCACTTACAATAACGGTTGAATTGATTTTTGCCTTTTGAGGTTTTTTTTATGTTATAGGAAGGCAAACAAGCAGACGGATTTCCTGATGGAAAGAA
>NJDC01002582.1:14876-71373 GCA_002245475.1 Calephelis virginiensis
AAGATATACAATTTCATTCACTTGTTCCAGCACTACATCATCAACCAAAACTCTTACATCCGTTCTGGCTACGTTTCTTTCAAACGCCATTATTTTGGTTTTCATCGCATCCAAATGTAAGCCCCTTTCTTTACAATCTCCTTCCATAACTATGACCAGTGTTTGCAGCTCAGATGGTGTAGAGCCCAAAAGAACAGCATCATCTGTATAAAGCAGGCAGTTTACCACTTGGTCACCCATACGCATTTCCACATTCAATGATCTGAACCTTTGAAGACATTTGTCCAAATATAAGATAAACAAGCGCGCTGACAACACACAACCCTGCTTGACGCCAATATTAACATCAAACGAAGGCGATAATAATAATAATATATAATGGCGATATAATATATAATGCTAAATATTTATATATCTAAACTAACCCATCATCATGACGTCACAGGTCACTAGAGTATGTAGAGATCAGCGAACAAGCACTTGTTTCCCTTGATGGTAAGTCAGTCGTGGTTTATAGATACTACAAATATAAATGTTATAGGTGCATCACTGTCCTGAGGACTGAGGCCGGAATTAAAGGTTGTGCAAGTCTGCCGGCTACCCTTCCCTCCAGACTGGAGATCTGACAGAGACTGACTGAATCAATTTCTGTGGCAGGATTAGGTGAGGCGGTGAATCCCTACCCGGATAAGTTGCTGTACAGCATTTTACCACTAGTACTCTTTTTGGTATATTTATATTTTAACCTTTGCTCGCATCTCACAAGCTGCCTGGCCTGGCTGAGATACAGATCGTCTGTTCTCCTCAGCGGGCTCGGACCAACATATAGAGAAGATTGTCGTGTTCCATTTTGGAGGAGTTTGGTAACTTTAAAACTTACACAAGAAACTGAATGCTTACGCATTCCATGTTAGGATGGGGTGTTATGAAGTATATAAGCCAACCACTTTGCCAGACGAATGTTTGTTTGTTTGTCACTAAAATACTGTGAGTCTGGGAATAAAAGTTTTATAATGACTCTCCCGAATTGGTACCATGACAAAAAACCAAAAATGTACTTTTATTCTTAGGGTTGCAATTTCTAAAGATTTATTACCTCACATTTCATAGTTATAAAACTTAATTTATTACATTTGTAAATGTTAGGCTGCACCCGTGTAGTACAAATGATATTTTTATAATATAAAATACATCCAATTTTCTAATTAAAAAAAAAATTGGTCGGGATTGGAAATGTGCCCGGTTGGCGATAGGCTTGCCACCTATCACATTGTGGGACTTAGTGTCTTCGGCTAGTCGTGGGTGCCTTGGTTGTACCTCTGCCTACCTCTTCGGGGATATGGGCGTGAAGATAGAATATGTCTATCGGTGTAACATGATTGGTGTAAAGCTACATAAATTACGGTGACATTTTGATATAACTTTCCGTGGGTGTTGAAGTGCATACATCAAGCATTCAGGATAAGATTGATTATTGATTCTGAGCACGACGAAATAACAAACATCCATCGACATCCAGTAGCGGTTTTAGTAATGGCAGCGCCCTGGGCGTAATTTATATGGCGCCCCTATATGCTGTTCAAAACCATACTAAAAGGTAAATAGTATATGGCGTACAGGATCTATCTTCCAAATATTCAATTGTATCGTTAACAATTGTACCGAAATACCCACCTACGCCTTAGGATGGGTAGTTTAGTTGGTTTTTGCCAGCAGTATATTCTTATCGAACTTTCCAGTCATGGACTCTGCTGCTATTAACTCGAATTAGGCTGTGCCTACAATTAGGAAACTCACTTATTATTAATTTTTTTAATATTTCATAAACAGCCAATCCTGCAGTGTAAACACGAGATTGAACATTCACCTGTTCTGGTCGGGCCTGCTCGAACACCATTTTCATATTTTTCAGAAGCGTTTGACGATCCGGCTCACCGTTTCTACTATTTCGAAGCAACGATTTTAAATTTATTATTTGGTTGGTCTCATCCTCACAATTAAAAGTCTCATTGTGAAATTTAATTATCCTCCTTACAAATAAGAATTTAAATGTGCAGATGAAGCTGTGGCATATTGGGGCGTTATTGGGACAAGTTTAGGCTCTTACCTGACCGAAATAGATTTCTATAGGGTCCGAGTTAAAATCCATCGGCCTCATTATTTTTAAATTAAAACATTTAAAAAACTGCTACAATCTTGTAAAATTTTTAATAGACCTTCTTTCTTCTTTGATTTCTCATTGGGAATCAATATATTTGCTTTCATTAAGTTTTTTAAACGCTTATCAAAATTCATGATGTCGTGAATTGTCACTTACGGCATTTCCTAACTCTTTTCCCTTATTTTTCTTTATTTTGTTTGTATAGTTCTATACAATATTGAATCAGTTTATTACTGCCTTTTTTATTTAAGTTTTTTTTTACCAAAAAATCATAAAATTCAAAATGTAAATATGATTGTGCGACAGACCATGACTGTCTAGTCAAAAGTTAAATAAAGTTTTAATTGCAAATGAATATTGTTTCTAGACAGGTAGTCTATGAATGAACAAGGCATATGATATTTTGCTTAGACTAGGTCCCAACAAAATAACTAATAACATTTTATGATTATTTCAATTCAATAGTTGTAGTCTGGCTGGTACTTTCAGTTTGTGACTGTACACGGTATCAAATATAAGAACTGACAACTATTTAAAGGTATTAACTGTAAAGACACACTCAACGCCAAACTACAGATTTTTTAGCGGATAGAAGATTTACATGAGGCAGATACCTTTTTTAACTCAATGTAGTTTTTCATGCTAAGACTCTTAGAGTACTTGTTTTCAGCTGCTTTGCGATGCCGAACTGCAACCATATACTCAGAGTCCTACAGGGAGGAGATGGGATTTTATGTTGCCGAAATTTTTTACCGGGAAATGTATATCTGCATACACTACTAACAAGGAGGACGTGTGCTTTTTGTGTGCATATGTGTGTGTGCTCGTTAAGTTTCTAGCAGTGACAGGAGGTAATACAATGATTCGGTCTTCGGTAGCTTTAGAATAGTCTGACCAGAGAGCCCCTGATAAATTATATCTCAATAGGGGAGAAGGTGGAGGAAGAAGGGTGCAGGGGTTTCCATAGATACTATTATGAGGAAATGGTCACTTCCGTAACAGTTATGAAGGGTTCTAGAGCTCATTGTGGCAATAAGACTACGGGAAGCTAAAGTCAAATCAACAGCACTAGAATTTTGGAGAGGTGACACCCTACGGGTTGCAGTCCCATTGTTAACATACACAAAAATTTAACTTGTCTAGAAGCTCAAGAAAGTGGCTGGAATTAGAGTCACTCCAATGCGAGCCCCACTGAATATTGTGCACATTGAAATCATCCATGATAACACACGGGCCAAAAATGACTTGCAACAATATTGGTTCCAATTCTTGTATAACATTCAAGTTAGGGTGGGGGACATATATGGAGATATAATTAGTATGTATTGTAAATTATAATTGCAACTACATTTATATTTGGACCATATCTATTTATTGAAAAACAGAAGATTTATTTATTAATAGAGCGCAACCTGCTTTACCGTCGTCTCTGTCATCCCTGAAACAAGCATAACCTGAAATTCTAAATTAAGAACCAGGTCTTAGCCATGTCTCAGAGATAGCAAAGACGACGGGTTTATTTGTGTTAGCTAAGTAAGCTATGTGTGAAACTTTGTTTCTAATGCTCCTGAACCTCTACTGAAGGACATTCTGTACAGAAACCATTATTATTATTACCATAAAAAGTGGATAGCGCTTCTTGTATACTTTTTGAAGACTCTGGTGGATATACAGTAGAACCTCTATAAGTCGAATATCAAGAGAGACTACAAAAAATTCTAAAAAGTTATAGAGTTCTCAAGTTATGGAGAATTTCGACTTAGGCGGATTTTGATTCGACATAAAGAGTTTGAGGTTTATTCTTATAAATTTTGAGTTAGTGAGGTAAAATAAATAAATATTCAACTTGCAGAGGTGACAAACATATTTTTATTTATTATAAATCAACATTTTTTCTAATCATTTTAAAATAAAAAATATGGCATTAAAGAAAGTCAGTATTTTTTTTGCTTTAGATAATTTGGTTGTTCTCTATCTATAGCATTGTCTAATCTATAAAGAGCAGAAAATTCTTCTTCTTCAGAGTTACTGATTTGCTCTATAAAATGACGTAAGGTATTCAATGCGGTTCGCGTCTTCTTGATAGAAACCCATGGAGCGCATGTACTATTCACGTCTTCTATGTCATCTAAATCATTAGTATCGGTTTACTGAGCTAATTAATGGATAATTTCGTTATCAGATAATATCCCAGCAGTCACAACTCCATCATCGCACGAAACAAAGTCCTCAAAGGGTATTTCCGATTCAAATACCACTGCGTTCCATTCTGCAGGAGGTGAAATAGAAATATCTTCAGTTTCAGCTACTACTGTTGACGACGATGAAAAACCACAGTGTACATAACAGTTTTTTATTGTAGTCGCAGTAACATTTCGCCAAGCCTTATCATCAATACATCTACACGTGTTTACGTGAGTCATAAATTTACTATCGCATATCTATTTATTGTGATTGACTAGACAGTGCGCAACTATTGGCTTGTAATTGGCTTGGAAGTGCTAGTAATTTGAGCATGAGCTATTTTGTCAAATTATTTTCCCAGTACTGGTCTAGGGTGGCTTGATTCATAAACAGTTTTAACATATGATGAAGTCGACGTGTTGGGTGGGGTAGAGAGAAGAACTGAAGATGATAGGTTTTAATGAGGGATGGTGGATTGTGACGAGCAAGGTGTTTTTGCATGTTCTGAATAAGGGGCCTTGACTCTAGGGAAACGTGCTGAAGCGTCGGAGTAACTGACGTGTTTCTGAGACATAACCATTTTGAAACCTCTTTGTCTATTATGTTCAGGACAAATAGGACAAGTAGCCATAACTACCTGAGCATAGAAAACATGATAAGTTATTTTCATCAATGGATCTACTATGTGGTTGTGATATATGTGTTGTTATGTGATAGTATGAGCCTTTTCTTGTTACAAAGAAATCAATCAAATTAGTAATTTTAGGTGGCAAATCGTTCAATTTTGTTCAGTAACGGAGCCAAAGTAAAATATCTATGAAGAAATTAGTGTATTTCTTCTTTGCCGCCAAATCTCACTTAATGTGTTTGAGTATCGAGGCCACCACTTTACTCAAGACATAACTTTATAGAACGACTTATGACTATTTTAAAAAGAATTTATTAATACAAAAGACGTAGCAGCATGGCCTAAAGATCTTTGCCGGCCCATGAAAGGGCCAAATGGTACAAAAGGGACAAATGAAAATAATCATGAAAAAATTAATGTATTGTGTATTACCTCGCTGCTGCCAAATGTCACTAGATGAGCTTGAATAACGTGCCACTTCTTTACTCAAGACCCTGACATGACTTTGTATATAGTGACTTATTACTGTTAAAAAGACTTAATTAATATGGAAGACATGGCAACATGGGCTAAAAGTAGTCTTAGCCGGCCCTAGAAAGAGGCAAATTAACTAATAATAGAGGAAAAAATGACACACATGTGTCAGTCAGTGTCATCATTCAAAGTGGCGCTTTTCGGGCGTGCTCCAAAATAATAAGTTTTTTGCCCATTAAACGATAGCGGATGAACGGTTCTCTTTGAATTTGTTTTTTCTTTTTAGTGATGTCAAAACATTTAATATTTATGTGTTGCCATAATAAAAACAATGTTGCAAATTAAGACAAATACAAAAAAATACTTTACGTTTATTACATACGAAAAACCAGACGCAAGTTTTTTTGATTTTGTCTCTAGTCACCCTGTGCGATTGAGTCACCCCATTTTACGGTAGTTGTAATTGAATCCCGGTTTGGGCTTTGATGCAAATTTCTAACTGACTAATGACAAAATGTTAACCAGAATCCCAAACCCACAGAAAAGAAGAAGATATTAAACAATTACATTGACATTTGACAATATTAAACAGCTGACAAGTGCGTAGTGACAACTGACTGGTATTGCCATCATAGTAACTTTTTAACGAGATTTAGTGCATTTTTTTATGTAAGACAGTGCCATTTTTTACAAAAACATCATTAAAATTATTTTTTTTAATTTTAATGATATTTGGCGATGTAGAAAATAAAATAGAAAATTCATATTGACATCACTCAATTACATTAAGGAGTCTGTGAATTGCTAAGTTCAGGCCATTCTAACACAAGACCCTTCTCTTACAAAAGTAAACAAGCAATATTTATAGCAATTTCCCTCGATTCCGGAGAGTCGTAAATGTGTTATAAATTATTTAACATGAATATTAACGGTAATGAAATGCACAGAATTATGTGTTTTGAAAGATTTGTAAGATGTAAGTATGTGTTTATATTAATAATATTAAATACAATTGTGCTTATGTGTTTGAAATTATTGTTTATTTATTCTCACATAGTGGACACCTGCAATTCATATTTATATAGTAGCACAAGTTCACGTTAAACTCAAAATCCTGAAGTAGGTAACATGTCGTTGAGCGAAACTCAGTTCAATGTATTGTCGAAAATATGTGAGGGAGCGTATCGTGCTCTCACTCGCACTTTTTCATGCTTGTACTTCGTCTGTTTTGCTTGGGTACAATTCAGTAAAACTTTTGTTTTGTTTTGTAAATGTTGTATATTGAACTATGTCAACGTTATTAAAATACTTATAATTTTGACAAATACAAAACCTTTGGACTTTTAACAGATATGAGTACGACACGATATGATTTTTTTTTACTTTCAAGCACATACGCAATTGTCTTGTTCATGACACAATATTAAGGTTAAATACTCATTATACTAAACTGTAACAATAAACATATTAAATAACATTTTTCTTGAACTGGTTCGTTTGCCAATTTTGGTTGCGATTATTGCACTCGATTGTACCTGTATCAAAATACAGAATGAATTTCACGTGAGGCGGATTTAAGTTTGTCACTACCATTTACAAAATCTAGGTAAATGCACTAAAAAAATATTACATTGGCGTCGTCAGAAATACAACCGCAATAAACTAGTCGATTTGTGTTGGCTATACTATTACTTTTTGTGGTGATGAATAAATTACAGTGTGGTAAAACAGACCAAGGACTGGAATCGCTATCTATCTCTCTCTTTTTTCTTTTTTTTTACAAAATCTCTCAATGAAAAATATGGTTAATTTTTAAAATTTACATAATATAATAATGGTTCCGATTCACAGTCAGCAGAGAAAATAATAATATTTTTTTTTATGATATTGGAAGGCAAACAAGCAGACGGATTTCCTGATGGTAAGAAATTCACTCCGCCTAGAGACACCAAAGGTAGTAATGGTGCGTTGCCAACCTGAGGCCGGGATGTTAGGCCTCGAGCAAAAGTAAGTTTACCGACTACCTTACCCTCCAAACCGGAACACGTCATGACGTTATGGCGGCAGGAATAGGTAAGGCGGTGGTACCTATCCGGGTGAGTTGCTGCGAAACTCTACCACCTAGTCGGATATCACGATGGTAGTGACGGTAAGCCTATGCTCGCCTTGAAGGCAGATGGTCTATTCTGCAACGGACCAACACGGGGACTTATAGTATTAATTAATATTATGAGTGATGTATTATTATTTTGTAGAATAGATGAAAATAAATATGGCAAGAACTATTTTTTCCTACGAAAGACAAGAAAAGAGCTTTTATGGAGATGGTGGTGATTAAAGTTTTAATAAACGAAATGCAAAAAAAACTTATTTCCTATTTTCATTAAATTGAAGCAATTTTAAATTGTGGAAACGGATACCTTTAGTTTTTTAACTATCGACACGACGAGATAACAGTTGTGCCATTTTTCAGTAAGGTTAAGCACGCACCGGCAAATTTAGTTGTCGCAGCCCCATTTTATCTCTTTCGTGTACGGTATGGTACCAATATGGTAGAGACCAATTTAAGGACCCAGTCGTAGATTTAATATAGCAGAGATAAAGTCTCTCGTGTGTGCTCCCTCTAAGTTATGCTTAATGCGGCAAAATAAAGTTATGAAGAAATACTTTTAATTTTTAGCAAGTTGAAAATCTTGATATCTTAGAAGTTTGTGATCAAATAAAGTGAATTTGTTTTTGCGAGATGGCATCACTACAACTGACAAACTTCAAATTTCAACAGCGTTGCCAGAACGTTACTTTTGTAACATTTTACGTTACTTTTCACCCTCCAACATTATTTCCATGTTACACGACACAAAGTGTTACTTCTGCGTTACATTTTAGATTTTCAAATTACAATATGCGATTTGGAGTCGCATTGGTATCTGTCAAATTGACTTATTCATTCACTCCCGTGTATTTCTCTATCTTTCATCCCGTTTACACATGTCGCGACCAAGCGACATAATTCGATCATCGAATCAAATTATACGATTTTTCGAAGTTCTAATAAGAGGGACAAAAAACCTTTTTAAGGATAGCATCCAATTGGAAAGGCCGGGACGGGCGCATCGCAGCGCAATAATCCGCCTAGATTGCTTGCATACATTTTGTATGGAGCAACGCCTACTAGGCCGGGGCGCGAAGGCACGGATTTTTCCTCGGCGTGTTTCCGCGAGGCATCCTGCGCGCATACTCCGATGCGGCCCACAAGGACCAAAGATCCTGATATTATTGTTAAGAAAAGAGCACTATGGTATTTAACGCTAAAGTTTCGTACGACAACTACTAGAGGCGCCACTTGCCATACTTGAAGATTCGTATGACAACTACTAGATGGCGTAACATTCCAATTCAAGTCAAGTCAAGTCAATTGGCCTCTCTATTTCGTTGCTCTACTTTCGTACTGAGCAGGATCCTGTTTCTCGTATAGACGTATTTTCGCACTTACCACAAACAAAATGTTTGCATGTGTGTGTGCTGCTATAGGCTGCACTACCAAAAAATTAATATGTATGCAAGTGTTATTAAAATATTGTTATTTATAATATATTTGTTACATTTTAATAAAAAGCTCATTATTCAATTATTTAGGTAATTGCAGATTTTTCATATTATTGACTTGAAAGTTTGTTTGAAATCCGAAGCCGCCATTATTATAAATACATTAATTGATTCGAGATGATATTTTGTGTTAAGTGAGTTGTGATTTCACCGCATCATTCCAATTTAAAGATTACGGTGTTTTTACTGGTCTCAAGTGTTTATATTTTTACAAAAGGACGTTCGGCGTTTTATAATTACGCCAGAAAACTTTTTAGGTTACCTTGCTAGTGATTTTTAGAAAATGGTGAAATCGGTGAATTTTGTTTAAAATGTCCGTAAACGATCATACAAGATGCCAAATGTAGACATGAATGTGATTTATAACAGATTTCCTAACCTGCTCCTACTGTTTTCTTGCATTTGCATCAGACACAAAAAACTATTGATGAAATGTTAGAAAAATTAAGAATTAAATTGTTAAAAAACAATTTCTGTTTTACTTATTACTTTCTCTGCATGACATAATTGCCTTATTTGATAATTGCCCCTAAATTTTCTACTTAATATAATGTTATTGTACCCTTCGCGTTTTTAAGTGTTTTTTGTAAGTTGAATAAACGATATTGTGTTTTCTAAGTTTTAGTGGCAATTTGTTTTTTTTTATCAAGAAATTAAAAAGTACTTAAATATTAAATATAAAAAAATCCCGTATCTAGTAGTTTTCGTTTGCTATACCTACGGGGCACCACCGTCTTGTAGCTGTGTAAGGCTATGGTTGCATTTATTGTATATGTACTTACAATTCTTCTCTATGAGTAATATTGTTCTGTGGTACTGAGTAACAAAAATTCACGCCGATGCGAATGCGTTACGCTCCGGCCCGACACGCTTCGCCCCGTCAACAGTGGGCGATATCCATTAAAGTTTTTTTCTTCATTGATGGCAAAGCAGGTTGGTATTGAACGACATTTCTAAATTGGTTGGTATATTACTTAGATACAAATAACTGACTGTAACGTTTTTTTTCTTTTCAGCACCGCTAGTCGATTATTCGATGAACAATTATTAAGATTTTTTTAGTTTAATTAAAGGCACAGATAGATATATTTTTTAGGTATAACTGTTACGTTTTTATCTTTTCACCATCAACCCAATGGGGGTTGCTAATCAACAATTTTTACGTTTTTCTAAGTTTCATAAAAAGGACAAGAAACCTTTTTAAGATTTTTGTATTAATTAATGACAAAGCAGATTAGTATTGATTGAACCACATTTTTAAATTGGTTTGTATATTACTTAGATGTGATGCAAATGATTGTCTGTTTTTTTCAGCATCTCCAGTCGATAATTCGATGAAAAGTTGCCCATTACAAGTCGTACATAAACATATTACTCTGACCTTGTTCACAATTTAATGTCGCCATCCCATTCTAACTAATACACATCGAATACGAAACTGAAGTGAAGTTAGTCACCAACCGTTTCTAATCTTTTGTTTCACTAATTGGTACGTTTAATAAACTAAATTGCAATTATAACGTATTTCGCCAGTTTCCACAGTAAAAAAAAACAACGGAATGTCCTTTTTTTCGCCAAAATGTTACTTTTTGGTCAGTGTTTTGTTACTTTTGAGTATTTGCCACTGGCAACACTGAATTTAAATAATCTTTGTTGACTGTTGAGTGTTCATGTCACAATTCATACCTGTTGACTGTTCCCTGTTTTTTGAATAAAGCCAAGTTTTACGGGCATTGAGTTGGGCAAATAGTTTAAGTTCTAATTGCTCAAGTTAGACAGATATACTACCGCTTTGCAGTTATTTTTATTCTAATAAATACAAATATTGTACCTAAAAAGTATGATGGACTTACCGAAATGGACTGGAGGCACTGACGAGGAGTACGAAACACAACACTTCGGTTTTGGAGCTCAGAGATTAAAAATTGCTGTACGACAAATGATTGATGAGAAAATAAGGACAGGGATTAAAGATATGGAATCATACCTTCATGAATCATTGGACCTGAACGAGACTGACAAAATTACACTGACACGTTCGTTTGAAAAACTCATACGTTTATATAGCGAAAGATCTGCATCTTCTCTCTCTATTATTGATGAAGAAATCGAACGCATGCTGAAAATTCCTCCTAATGTATTGTTACCCTCGGACGAAGTGCAATTGGAACAGATATCTGACTCAGATTACAACAATCTAAAGGAAGAAGTTAGCTCGCTGAGGAATAGAGTAGAGCGAGCTGCTTTAATGGAAGCATTGCTTGCTGCTGAGGATGAAGAATTAACATCCATAGAAACTGTTTGTGAAGTTGCTAAAAAAGACATGGAAGTTTTGGACATCTTACACAAGAGTTTCGAAGATGGCGATAATTTGAAGGGCATACAAAATGAGGTTCAATTTTTATGTGCCAGTGCTCCATTTGTGTCAGAAACTGATGACCTTGGATTATTTGAACCAGATAAATCATAACTAAGACAGGTTAGTTTTATTAACTCTGTCCCTATCTAGAATAGATAAATTTGGACTATCATTTTATTATATAGGAAAATAAACAAGCAGACAAGTTTTCTGATGTTGGTAATGGAGACTAAAGATGTTTATAGTTAGCAAAGTAAGAATGCAATGAGAAGCCTCATTCATAAGTATTACCAGTTACCCTACCTTTCAAATAGCAAGACAATAAAAGTAGTCACATTATGATTGCCATTTTATCAATCCAGGGTTGTATTTTAGATTTAAATGTCCCCTGTGGAACTAGAACTGCTAGAATAATAAGGTACAATACCTATCCCCAAAGAGGTATGCAGAGGTACAAACAAGGCTAGCCAAAGACACTAATTCCTACAATGTGATAGGAGGCAAGCCTATCACCTACACCGCACATCCAATCCCTGACAATGTTATTTTAGAGGAAAATTGAAAATAAACCTTTTCTTATATTTTTGTTATTCGGGGATCAAACTTGATACCTCAAGAAGTCAAGTCCAAGTTCAGACTGCTAGACTAAAGAGGCTGTTGTATTAGAATAATATATAGCCTATGTCCATCTTCAACTCGGCCCACTAAACAATTTTACTACAGCCGATAATTTACTAGCAGCTCGTCCCAGATTTGCACTATAGACTACAGGCCCATGTTGAAAAAATTATGGGTCATTTGAACCACCAGGTGACCTATCTAGAACAATATCTAATATATATTAATCTCGTGTCACAATGTTTGACCTCAATGGACTCCAAAACCACTTAACCGATTATAATAAAATTCGCACACCATGTGCAGTTCGATCCCACTTGAGAGATAGGATAGCTTACATATCAATTTATCGCGGGCGACGCCGCGGGTAACAGCTAGTAAGAGCATAAAATAATAAGATTTCAGTTTTTGTATTTCTCTATAATGTTTTTTAGAACGGTTTCTTTTGAACGGCAATACTATATAACAATTGTATTTTACAATATCATGTTAAAAGAAAAGTTCCTGTACAGGATCAAATGGTTTACAGCTCTATAAATCAAGGATACGATGAAATTAAGATGATTATTGATATACATTCAAAGGAACAATCAATTTTTGATGGCATTACTTTTTATAGTACTTTTGAGTGCTAGATAATGTTTTGGAACCAAAGCCGTACTTTTTCCAATCATCCCCTGGACTACGAAAAGAGAGGGGATTGCAACCGTCTATTTTTTCCCCTTGTCGCATGATTTTTGTACGGCGTTACGGCATAGTGGATTAGAAGCAGTATTGTAATAGTATGACACAGATGCCGTACAAAATCAAATGACCAAATTTACCCCGGTAATTGTCGGAAAATTAAAAAAAAATCCGACTTTGTGGCGTACCATTTTTTTACGGCACTGCGCGTTTTCTTATTATTTTTAATGGATCTTTCGGTGGTAAGAATGCCGTACAAAAATATGTGGCCAAAATGTACTCACCTACCTGTACTTTCGAATTCTCACCTGCACTCAGTTGGACAGCTTACAAGTGACGGCATAGTGCTGAATCTTATTATTTTATGCTCTTATATCGTTCTAGATAGGTCACCTGGTGGTTCAAATGACCCATAATTTTTCAACATGGGCCTGTAGTCTACTAGTGGATAAACTTCTATGTTGATATGGACATATAGCTAAACCTTCTTTTTGAATTACTATCTATTTTAAAAAACACATCAAAATCATTTAAGGGTTTTAAAGAACATAGGGACAAATAGAAAAAGCACTAGTGGAGTGTAGTGGAGTTAAATTTATTGATCACAAATTTATAGTTATTACACAACTAAAACTTATGTCTGACAGCTCAGATATTTTTGTTGTCTCTAGGCGGCGTGAATTACTTAGCATCAGGAAATCAAACTGCTTGTTTGCCTTCCAATATCAAAAAAATCACTGTGTTGTGATGTGGTATGGTATGTGTTTAGGTACTATCAGGTATATATTTTGATGATGTTGGCATCTAAATTGTAAAATCTAAAATGTTTATTAAAAACTTGGTAGACAAGGGGCAGTCAGATCCAAAATTATACACATAAATGTGCCTATGGCTACTGCCATAAATCGAAGTGATTTAACTTCCCACATAAACCTATTATTGTCATAAGATATTTGAGCCTATATGATGAGTAGCCTTTGTCACTATACATTTTCCTAATCATCCCCACACATGACATGGAAGAATGAAAAACACTTGTATTTATAATAATTGTTTTGATTACGTAATATAAACTTCTGGAATTGATTAAAATTTGTGAATGTTTAAATAAAACAAGTCTAAACAATTACTTTATAATGTAAAACAATTTACAGAATACATTACTTACAACTAAATATTTATAACAACAATATACACACATAATTCAGTTCTATCCTCAACTAACTACAAATGGTAAAATGTTAAAAAACAAAATTTAACAGTACTTGGCACAATAAATATGAAACAACGTCTATATTTAAGAGATTCAAAAAGTTATTATCTAAATATGTACCCAGTTTCTTCTACGAAACACCTAACTAATTTCTTTAAGACATTAAGTAAATTATATCACATTTATATGCAATGAGCTTTATCTATTTGAGCCTATAAAAATGTATATAGATCATCAAAGTTGATAAATAAAATTGCTCTGAATAAGAATGCACACTTAATACAGTGTAACTGTTCATCCTCACATGTTTAGCAATAAAACTCATATGTACCTACTATAAACTATTTAGAGATTCATATTTTTTCATTTCATCCCTGGTAGGTACATGCATGATAAGATCATTAATTTACAAAATTATTTTTGTAAGTATGTTATGTGTATTTTATTTGACTTGAAAAAAAGTTGCTTGCAAAATTGTAATGTTAATTGTAATGTTACTTATAGGTAAATTTGTAGCAGCTCTGTCTGAATTTTATGAAGCAAACAAATAATTTTTAAAAAACAAAATTAACGGCATAGTCACTGAATCATCTTGTTTAAAATACATAATATGTAATAATGGATGCAATTTCATTTGTCATGCATTGTCATATTATATTATTTAATTTTCTCACACATATAATGCATCTAAAATTGAATTTCTACAGTTTCATAAGCACTGCTTGATTCTGAAAATCCCTATATTTAAAACAATTATTATTCTTAACAAAATCATCCACTTGAACAACTTATTGTAATTTACGAGTAAATAGAAATCAAGCTTTAAAAGTTAAAATATTCAACAGGCTTTATATATATACATAATATGTTTACATAATTATAGTATCCATATGAAATAAATCCCTGCACAAATCCATAGTTGCTGAAATTAGGATAAATATTTCTAACAACATTTAATAATGTTAATTATCTATTACAATATGTAAGTATATATTCTAATTGCAAAAATAAATAGATAGCTGCTATCCATTGTAATATAATGCCTATATTGGTTGCAGTAATTTATCATTATTTACTTCTTGGCAAGAGTACAGTAATAGAGTAGTCACTATGTATGCTTGGGATAATCTCCTGAACTACTAAACACTATTGAAACTTCCTAACTGTCTGAGATTAGATTTGGTCCAAATTAAAACATCAACATTCCCGTGAAATAACTGAATATCTATAATATGTAAGTTAGTTCATAACATTTTTAACCAACTTTAAAATAGGAGGTTATATATGTTCAATTCTCATATACATTTTTTTATGTAATTATGTTGATTGATTTTTCCATCATTTCTCAATTGGTTTTTTTTCTTTGTTTTCCGTGGTGGTCTAACCACATCCAAAGGAGTATGGATATATTTTTGTATATGTAGATGGTTTGCTTATTGAAATCAAAGGTGGTTTTTGCAGTTTCACTAGCCCTTACTTCAGGCATGCTAAAAATTCTGGGGTTGATCATGAGCTGTATTTGTTGTTTTCAACCCTAAATTATAGATCTCATTTTAAATATTTATTTACTAGTGTAGAAACAATGTGTAAATAATGGACAGACTGCACAAGCATATATTATATTTTCAATGGATATGCCTAACAGTGCTACTGCTGAAAAATTATTTTATTATATTTTTTTTTACTTATTTTTATACATTATATTTTAGTCTTATAAATTGTAAAGGTACTTACTTGATTCATGGTTGCAGTTGTCCATGCCAATGCTTTTAAAGGATTTTTTAATTATGTACATAGTAGAAACCATTATTAATTTCTTCAGCAGCTTCACTGTTTCGACAATAACAATTTTGCTAAAGATAAAATATTTAATTATCATAAAATTACCATCTATCACAAATATAAAAAATGATAAAAATAATTAATAATACTTTTATGTACAACATTTTAGAATTTATGCTTTATTTTTGACATAATATGTACAAACATTGAAATTTAATACCACTATGCTATACACAAAATACATTTTATATATTTTTAAATATGTTAAAATTTTCAAATAGCAATTTTGTGAAAGGAATAGTTTAACAACTTGATACTTGTTAGTCTCGATTTATTAAACATAACTTTTTATTGTCTGGCTGTATTGAACACTTTAGTCCAACATTAAATTTTGTAAGCCTATATTTGTTATTAAAATTTAAATGAAAGTTAAAAAAGAAACAAGAAATATTGCAAGCAAGAGGACTGCAATGCAATACAACATTTTGCAATATTTTTTTGTACTATGACTAGTTATAACATAGATATATTTATATTTTCAAATAAAATTTGAGCATTTTTTTAAATTCTAATTTTAACACTTTCTAGCATTTTGTTTATATATTAATCAGCATGCTTTTTCTGGAGGCAACAAGCAGACAGAAATCCTAATGGTAAGAAACACTGTCGCCTATTAACACCAAATGTGGATTACCACATTACAACGCACCACTAGGTGCGTTATAACGCACCATTAGGTGCGTTGTCAACCTGAGGCTAGGATGGTCAGCCTCCTGCGTAAGTAAGTAAACCGGCTACTCTACCCTCCAACCGCAACACGACAATGACGAGCATTGACATTTTGCGGAAGGAATAGGTAAGGCGGTGCAGTGCTGCCTATATGTTCGGGCGAGTCGTTGCAGGATTTTTTAGTCTTTTTGTCTTTCTTTTTATTTTGCATTTTTTTATGACTTCTTATTACTTTTGCATTTTTTTAGTCTAATTTTTAACAGTTTCTAGCATAGAGTGCCAACTCATTTATTAATAAGTCTGAACTCTATGCTAGAAAAAAGTTTTCATTACCATTGCTTTTTTGGTTAGCTGCACTTAAAAGTAAATCACTATATTGTTTGTGGAATTTATAACAATTTAAATATGCTCCTGGATTGTATCAAAGTAAATTTTTAAACAGGCCTAAGCGCACAGTTCAAGAGGCTTATACTGTGTAATGTCGACCTCTAAATTTTTTTTTCTCTAAAGTGCAAGTAGTTTATATAGAGCATAAACAAAGTCATAATTTTGTATGCATTTTCTAAATTGTAGAGACCAAAAAAATATTGTTTAAGTTATAGTGAAACTGTTAAAAAGCCCTGTTCTTTTTAGCTATTATAATTACATCTGACATGTACCTAGGTAGTTATAATACTTTTATTTCGTACAGTAGTTTTGATTGTTTAGACTTATTTATGTTTGAACATTTTCTTAGATATGGTTTGCCAGTAATTTAAAGTTGCAGTTTGATGTGTACATTTGAAAGGAAAAATGTTCAGTACCAACAAACTTTTAACAGTGAACAGCCATTTGAAAGCATTTTTTGATTTCACTCCATGAACTTTAAAGCCCCTAGAAAACTAACTAAACTAATGTGAAACTGCAGCTATGTTGGAAATTCGTAATATCTTAGTTTGAAGTTGTTACCAAACAAAATCTTTTTTAGCTTGGTGTAATAAATTAAATGTGGCAGATACCCAAAGAATGCAAATACCCCTATGATATTGGTATCAAATCATGATAAAAAGTAATGAGTTAATAAAAAAATATGTTTTTTTCACTGTAGGAAAAAATTAAAACATTTTTGCCTTCAATTCATTTTTTTTGTCTTAAGTGTCTTCGGCTAGTCGTGGGTGCCCTGGTTGTACCTCTGCCTACCTCTTCGGGGATATGGGCGTAAATTATTTTTTTTGTCTATTCACGAAGATTGCTTACTAAAAACCCATTTTTAATAATGATTGAACTGTCCCACTTTAGGCCTTTCATGTTCATATTAGTTTTATGTGAAGGCTGTAAAATTTTTCCAAGTTTTTGTTACAAAAAAATAGGTACAATGAGATACATCCCACATAATGGGAAATGGTGACGGAGACTATGATGAAAAGTTGTTATGAAGATTCAATTTTGCTATAACAATATTTAATTATAAATATTTAATTTATTTAGACATATAATAACTAAACAAAAAACTATTGAACAATACTTTTATTGTTCAATAGTTTTTTGTTTAGTTATTATATTTTTTGTGACATGCAACTGTCAAAAAGTACATAATGCCGAAACATTTTAATGATATGATGATTACTATTGATCTGTAAATATTGAATTACTGTAAAAAAAAGAATAGATTTTTAAAAAATATCAGCAAGGGACTTACTGTCATCTACAAGTTTTGAAGCTTCAAATTTTATTTCTAACTAGTATTTCTAATTTAGCTTGCCAGGTTATATAAAAACTATAACAAAATATTTTCTTTCAGTTTTCTTAGCTCTAACATTTAATAATAATTAGTAACAATCTATGTTTGTCTTGGACATTATATGGCATTTAACATCTTTGATTTCTTGAAGGCAAAGCTAATAGGGGTTCTAGACGGTTGTAAATATTGGTTTGTATCCGTCTGGACCGTAGATTTACTCCAAATGTAATATTAGTCAGAAGATGCGAACTAAGTTTTCTCCAAGATTACCTTTGTTGGAAGGCGCGTTTACAACCGTCTAGAACGTGTTTAATTTCAACAAGTGGTTTAAAAGTGCTAATTACCTTTAAATATAATTGTCTGTACAATTGATGACTTATTTTGATTGAGGATGTAGTCACATCCTTCTTCCTTTGAGGAAGAAGTGAGAAAATGTGTTATATTTGACTAGATAATGATGAACTACCTATATATTTCTTACAGCGCACATAAGTCGAACCGTTTTGGTAATGGTTCACTCAAAAAGTATTTTTATGGAGGCATAAGCAAAAGTGGAGTCCAACACTACTCAACAGTCCAGCTAAACGAATGAACAAATGATTCAAATTTTAAACCTTTTTGGTGGTATATTAATAAAAGATGTTTGCAGCGGAAGACGTAAAAAGTCACTATACTTCGGACCCGAGCAGGTTAAAATAATCGTCGCGACACTACACTGTCCAATGCGAAATAGAATTGAAAATGTCTGGCTTGCTCTCTATAAGAGAGAGAGACACACACACAGAGAAACATGCTCACGCCGCACAGCTTACAGCAAAAAGTGTCTTTACAACGCGCGATAAGGAACTTTGTTCCAATTACATTGGATTTTGCCCACAACGCTGGCGCTAAGATATGTCAACTGCGACACTCTTAGGATATACAGTACACTAAGATCCAATATGATCTATGTAATAAAACAATTATAAGCAATCTGCGCGCAAGGTACCTTCACCTAGTTAGGTACCTATTCGTTGATTTCGCAACAGGAAACACTTTTAGATGAAATTTGTCAAGCTGGTTGTGAGTGAATCAAAAGCAAGGTTTTTGTGTGGACCGATCAAGGGGGTGATTATGTAACTCAGTTACCAACTCAAAATGGATGAGTGTACATCGAATTGCTGTCAAATGATGTGTTTTGTATTTGCTATCTCCAGTGACCAACAGAAATATAATAGAGATAGCAAACACAAATGACGTCATTTGATGTACACTTTTACAGTTTGAGTTGACAACTGAGATACATAATCACCCCCCAGAGCCTTGCCAAGAGCAGGAAGGGGATTTGGATACATACCCTTCATTTTTGCCAGTGATGGATATGGTTACAATCCTAACGTGTTATTAATAAACATAGACTAAAGTACTTAAGGTACACTCAAGGTACTCAAGGTACTGCAGTTGTGGCGTGTTTTTGTTAGTCGTCGACAATTAGACCAAGCGGGCGCAAGCGTGCGTTGTGCGTCTACAAAATGAGCTCCAGAGACGAAATTGATGCTGAATTGTTAATTATAGCAATAACAATAGGCTTTGTCTTTACAAGGCTACAGTAATAAGACAACAAAAAATCCTTAAATGAAAACAACGCCATCGGTAAGTGACTTATTATTAAAATAAACCGCATCAAAATCCGTTGCGTAGTTTTGAAGATTTAAGCACACAAAGGGTTATAGGGACAGAGAAAGCTACTTTGTTTTATACTATGTAGTGATATCTTATTAATTATTAAGATTATTTCGGGGACACTTTTCATTTTTTTATATGCAATCCAACTGCTACGAGACACTGCCTTTAATACTGCTAAAATATTTTGAACATTTTTTTTATTAACGCTCCTGCTAACGAGTCCCTTTCGGTAGGGATTGTGACTATATTTTCCAAACCGTTTATAGTTAGTGTATCTTCAAATATAAAACTCTGTTACGTACAAAATTATGCAAGATTGTTTAACAGCATCTTTACAGAATTCTCAAGACCAAGTTCATGGGGGTTATAAACTATTATTTATTTATTTCTTCAACTGTCAGTTTCTTTCTTTATCGTTGACGTCGACTACGGTAGAGTAAAAGCAATAACAATGTTAGATCGGACGCCATTTTGCAACTGACTCCTGTACTGGACTGCTGGCATGCGGCACTCGCGGCAAGTGTTGTCGCCTATCGACGGCAGTCGTTGTCGCCTGTTGGCGGCTGCCGCCGACGTGTCGACAGCTGCCGCCGACGTGTGTCGACGGCTGCAGTTACCTATGCCGTTGGTGACATGCCGCTCGTGTGTAAGAGCTTTTAGTCAAATTTTCTTATTGACCTTTGAGTACAAAATATAGTCAATTAAAACTCCTTGAATCACTATTAACTAAACGGGAAGTATTTTTTAAAACAATTAAGATTTAACACTTTAAGGTCGATACATATAATCTGATAATTATTAGAGGGAAAAAATATTTACTTATTCATCACGAAATTGCGATAACTCTGTGACTTCTTAGATACAACGATACCTACATTAGTATCTATGCTCTATCTTAATAAATAATGATAGTTGCGTCTCTGTGGCGTTAAAGTTAAAGAGAAGCACCTACGTTGGACGATTGAAGTGGCGTCAAACTTTTGTAGAGCTCTGTAGTGGCACTATTTAAGAGTTGGTTCTCATCTGCAATAAATAGGTCCTTTGTACCCTTACCATAAACACATTTCGATACTGACAAGAGATGTATGGGAACTTGTGCGATGAGTGCTATATAAATGATTTAAAAAACGAACACCGCGACCCTTACTAGCAGACGGGTGGTATCAGAAAATTTAGTAATTTCTATGTGACGAACTTCAATAAGGTCCGTAATATCTGTTGTGGTGTTAATAATTATTAACGATGAATATATAAATTTTAAAGTATTGAAGGTTTTTTTTAAAGCATGTTAAGGTAGCAATGAGCCTGAATGGTTTGAGATCTCAATCTTCATTTCTTAAGATATACGTGTATAACTAATTGCAAATGCTTAAATTTGCAATATGCTCTTCTTTGGTATTTAGTATTCCTATCATGAAATAGCATAGGACGTACACATTGAGAATCGATGTTTATATCAGGAGTAAGAATAACTAATGGTAAGAATAATGCTAACGGTAAAATCACTACATGCGGATAATTTCAAATCAGGATGATACCAATATCTACACATAGTGAAGTGATGTCTGTCAAACGAAAGCAGGCGGGCGTAGATCTACAGCGGTGACAACTCGAGTGCCTGCTGGGCCAGGCCATTTCCAGCAACTATCAGTCAATGCTACCAGTCACACAGGGCCCACCCATTCTGTGTTTTCCTGTAACATAAACACTTGTTTATAACTAAAATATTCATCTACAACATGGTATTTTTATGTTATATCTGCTATGAAGCCAAAGTTATGATACTATTCATCAGAATTACGTATAAATCATTGGAAGAAAGGTGATATTAGAACCTAAACCTAGGCTAATATGATTAAAAACATACAATTAATTGTCATACCTTGTATGTATATTTTCCCTAATTTTTGGGGAAACAAAATGTTACGTATGTTACTTGATAAATTGGGTGCATAAATATAAAGTCTGTAGCTTTATTTTTATGTACCCACTTTGTGGTTATAATTCTATTGTACGTAGTATCTCTAAGCACTCGGTTAAGGGGCCATGTATGCTAAAATACGTCAGCAATATACTGTTTTTTTCATACAAAACAATTATGAATCTTGGCGACATAAATACACAAGATTAACATTAATATGCTTTATAAGACTAGTGTTTCCAAAACACGATTTATTTCACTTTGCTCGATAGAAAAGAATCAAAAAGTTAACCCTTTTAAAACCCATCTCTCTACTTTAATTGTGAAAATATCGACACCAGATTTAACATAAACATAGATAAGTATTATACCTAAAAGATAACTGTTTCAGTTTTTATATTTTTTTTCAAATTACTTTTATAGTGTCAAAAATAATGATTTCGCGCTTAAGACATTTACTTTAGAGCGCAATATTTCATAGTAATCATGGAACGGAGGAGTGCGCTGATTGGCTCTTATGGGCTATGGCTGAATAAGTATGGGGCCTTAATACTGAACTGTTAAAATGATAATTATTGTTAAGTTTTGCCTTAAATTTATTCTGTGATGTGTTTGTGTATGTAAGTAACATTGACTTGTTTTAAGTGTAAGATGCAATACCTACAAAATAAATATAATTTGAGTTTGAGTTTCAAATATCTTCTAAGTTAAAAGCAAATTTCTTAGAACGCTCATGTTGTAACTTGTATTAATTTGTAAGTTGTAACCAATGTAGGTACAGAAGACTTACTGCAATCTTGAATCTTAAGACGTGTATCAAAGGTTGATATTGTGCTGAGCAAGTAGACCTGATTAAGTAAAAAACCTCACGCATTTCAATCAAAATTCAAACTAAGCGTTAGTTGAAGCCTCATATAGCGTTACTACCGGTTTTAAAGTGGACTCATCACGAGAGACTAGACTACAGATTAAAACCTACCTAAGTATTGCTACCATGATGAAGGTGAAGTTAGCCACTCGCAAATTAGCCTTTCCAGGGCAGCGACGATGCGGCCCGCTTTAAAAACGGAAAAAACTTAGATATTGGTGTAGTTATTAAAATTTGATCGACAACATTTTCAAAAAAAATTGTGTCTTTCCATACGATGTGCATCATCGCATAGGCGTATATTGAAAAAATGTTCATAACCCCTTTACCCCGCCGGATATGATAAAATGCGGGGGTTCTGTGTGATTTTATGTCTATAGAAAAAAATAAAAAAAAATACTTGGAGCTAGAGTGCGAAGTTGTATTCAAACAAACTACATGGACAATGAATGTAGGCATATATTTACACCGTTTGCATAGGGGGTTATGCAAACGGTGACAAGATATGTCTATATTCATTGTATATGTACTTATGTATAACACAACTTCGCACACGATCTCAAAGTATTTTTTTTTCTTAAGAGATAGAGAGATGACATAATTGCCCTATATTTTTCATATCCAGTGGGGTCAGGGGGTTATGCAAACGGTGTAAATATACGCCTACATTCTTTGTCTATGTATTTAATTATATCACAACTTCGCACACGAGTTTCAAGTTTATTTTTTCTATAGACATAGATACCTCACAGAATTGCCGCCTTTTTTTTATACCCGGCGGGGTCAAGGGGTTATGCAAATGGTGTCATTATACGCCTATGCCTTTCCTTAAAACATATCTTATGTATATTTGTGGTTGCACATCGTATGGAAACGAAGACACATTTTTTTTTGAAAATGTCGATAAAATTTTAATAACTACACCAACATCTAAGTTTTTTCAGATTTTACCCAACTTTTTTACACTGAAGAGGTCACGTAAGCCTTGATCAGCGACTGTTAAAGTAAACAAAAGTTTAGTTTTGTTTTATAACATTTCTATAAAGGTCGCATTGTCGCTTGGAGAGGCTAATTTGCGAGGGGCTAACTTCACCTTCATCTACCATGTATAGGAGGGTGCGTCCTATTATTATAAATCTTGACCATTTGACCTCGTTCAAATACGCGCGTCTCAAATTATTGGTGACTCCGATATCTACATTCATCTTAACCGCTGGTATAACGGATAACCGCAATCGTTTAAATGGTATCCGTCTTGGGTGCAGTTTAGTGTAAAATTCTGTTATGCAACCTACTAAACTATGGATCAAGAGGAAGATATGTAACAAGAAGCGTATAAACTAACTATAGTAAAGCGTAAAAATTCGATATACTATTTTAAGGATCGAAAAAGCTTAAGTATGCTGTAAAACTCTTTAAATGTTACCCCATTTGTACAAACATCTTTCCCTTGCCCCTTTTATATAACCCTCTTACGTATGTAACCCTTTTTATGTAATCCCCTTTATAAAAGACCAAGGTGGTAATGGTGCGTTGCCAACCGGAGGCCGCGATGTTACACCTAGTAAAACCTAAACCTAGTTCTTAGCCGTTCTAAAAATAAAATCTTATCGTTCGCTTTCTTAATCTATTATATCCAGAAATTCCTTACCTGTGAAATATTGACAGTTTTGTTATGCAGTGGGCTCTGTGGTAAGTTCATGGTGTTGGTGGTGAAGTAGCTCCCTGGTCGTGGACGCAAGTGTCGATTATGCATTTCCATTTGCACTATCTTCATGAACTCAATTTGTGCTGCTAGTTTCTGTACTTCCTCCTGTATATATGTTTATGTTATGACAATAAAGGTGATAATTGTGCTAACAGTAAGTAAGTTAACTAACTAAACTGAGGTTTTTGCGTCAAAAACGTATTGCTCAACGTATGAAGAACATTGTGCTTGTTGGTATACCCGAACTAAATGACAAAACACAGCGTTAAGGCGTCAATATGACTTGAATGAAACAATATCTATTTTAAAAACTATTTACAAAGAAGGCCTACACCTGTGAAATTACTACGTTTAGGTAAATATAATCCTAACAAAATAAGACATCTTAAGGTCTGTTTTGAATCTCAAAACCCCGTATTAAACATACTTCGAAATAAAAACAATGTTACGAACAAAAACATAGGTATGTACCCGGATCAAACACCTACACAACGGAGCTATATTAATAACCTACGAAATGAATTATCACAACGTATTGAGAAAGGTGAGTCTGATTTGACCATAAAATATATTAAAGGTGTTCCAAAGATTGTTAAGAATCCAAAAAACTTCAACAAAACAAGTCAAAAAACAAAAACTGTAATTCAGTGATAGACGATATTGTTAATTGTTATTATCAACATGCAACCTGCTACCAAGAGATACGCTCCACTTCCTCATCCCTTAGGATTTTTTATGCTAATGTGCGTAGTTTGGTCAAACCAGGTAAAATTGACGAATTAAAAGTTATATTTAAATGCCTTCCTCGCTATATTCATTTAATTTTACTTACCGAAACATGGATCCAACCTTACTCCTACATAAATTGCTTGAAATACCAGACTACACGCACATTTACAATATAAGAAATGATGGTGTAGGGGGAGGGTGTCTATATATACACATAAGAGTTTAAAATTTGATGTTCTAGAGGAAAAGTATATAAATGGCAATAATTTTCTCTGGATAAACTTAGTAAAGTACAATATGGCTGTTGGAGTAATTTATAGACCTCCAAATACGAACCTTAATGACTTTTATGATATTTACTCGAGTTTCTTAGAAAAAAAAAGGACAATAATTGTAGGAGATTTTAATATTGATATTTTGAACAGTGATCAAAAACTAAAGAATTACAATGATATCTTACAAGAATCAAGCTACCGCATAATTAATAAAATACAGGAAGAATTCTGTACATGACATTCTGGACACAGCAAAACTATAATTGACCACGTATGTACGAACGACTGGCAATCGAACATATATATGGCTGTAATTGAATCATCTCTCTCTGACCATGACCAAATTTATTTGGAAATAAAAAATCAAAACAGATAGTAAAAAACTACAAAATGAAGTATGAAGCAGTCGATTATACCACACTTTATAATAACATTGAAAATAAAGATTTTTCAAAAGATGAAGATGATTACGACAAACTAGAACTATTCATAAAAAAAAATATCATAGCTGCTACAAAAACAAAATATAAAATTCTGAATAAGCCACAAAAGGATTGGATCAATAAAAACATAATCGAAGGTATCAATAAAAGAAATCAGTTAAGGCATAGACTTAAAGCTGATCCAGAAAATGAGAGGCTAGTAACAGATTTCTTAATAGCAAAGTGAAAAAAAATATAAATAAGGAAAAAAAAGACATATTATTTTATTAATTTAATAAGTGTAGTAATAAAACTAAAAAAAATGTGGAAGCTAATTAATACATTGGCTAAAAATAAAAACGTAAATAACTGTCCTCCTTCAAAGCTTATTATTGATAACAATATAATAACAGGATCTTATGAAATTTGTAACGCATTTAACGAATATTTTTCAAATATCGGTTCTAGCCTGGCGAACACACTAATAAACTCAAATAATTTTAAAAATATACAGAACACGCAAATTAAAAATAGTTATCCATCTCTCTCAACATTAAAACCTTGTACAGTAGATGAAATACTTAAAATAATTGACGGTTTAGATTCAAACACGAGCTGTGGAATTGACAAAATTACAACGAAATCAATCAAATGCATTTATAGTTAGCAATTTGACAAAATGTATAAATAAATGCTTAATTAACGGTGTGTTTCCGAACAGTTTAAAAATAGCCAAAGTAACCCCTTTACATAAGGCTGGAGCTAAAACTGATCCTGGTAACTACCGCCCTATCTCTGTATTACCAGTTATGTCTAAAATATTTGAAAAGGTTCTTTATAGCCGCTTGTACACTCATTTAAATAATGTAAACTTTTTTTTTCTTTCTATATAAGCACCAATATGGATTTCGACCTCAATCAAACACTTTGTCCGCCACAATTGATCTAATAACTAAAATTAAAAATAATATTGATAAAAAACAAATAGCATTAGGAGTTTTTATTGATTTAAAAAAGGCATTTGATACAGTAAGTCATACTATCTTGTTAGCAAAACTAAAAAGTCTATGTATTACTGATAAAGCTTTCAGTATTTTTGAATCATACCTTACTAACCGATTTCAAATAACTAAAATAAAACATCACGAAAGTAAACCCCTCAAAATAATGTACGGAGTGCCTCAAGGATCAGTTTTAGGACCACTTCTTTTTCTAATATATGTTAATGACATAAGTGATGCCGGTTTGGCAGGATATACATCGCTCTAGGCCGACGATACGTGTATTTTTTACTTTGGACAATCCGTCCAAGATGTTATTTCAGAAGCTCAAAATGATTTAAATATATTGCAAAAATGGCTAGAACAAAATCTATTAACTATTAATACTGCAAAAACTTCGTATGTAATATTTTCCGCTAAAAATAAAAAAAATCCTGACTTTAAACAATTAGCTATAAATAATGAAACAATACACAAATCTAATCAAGAAAAGTATTTAGGTATTATATTAGATAATAGACTGACCTTCAAACCACACATAGATTATCTGCGATCTAAAATAATTCCTATAACTGGAGCTTTACGTAATGTATCAAAGTATGTACCATACCAACTACGTCACATGATATACAATACCCTTGTGAAACCGCATCTTGAATATTTAATAGAAATTTGGGGGAAAAGCTTTTGATTTTGTTGAACATTCAAATTTACTTGATAAGTTGTACAAATATGGTGTTAGGGGCAATGCTTGGCGCTGGATCAAAAGCTATGTACTTAACAGAAAACAGTGTACAGAAATATCAAAAATTGTAAATGGATTTAAAGAATGTCATCGTTCGAAATTTAGAATAAACTGTATCGGAGTACCACAGGGAAGCCTTTTGGGACTATTGTTATTTCTTATATATATTAATGATCTCCCTAAAATTACAACCAACCCCTACATTTTGTATGCGGACGACACTACTGAACTAATAAAATGCAAAAATGTAAATGAATATGAGAATGAAATTAATAAGGTACTAAATAAAATAATTGAATGGTTACATAATAATAATTTGAAAATTAACATAGATAAAACTAAATTATTACAATTCTATAACATAAATATGAAAAATATTCCTTTGACAATAAAATATAATAATAATGCAATTGAAGAAATAGATAGTATAAAATTTTTAGGTGTCATGTATGATAAATATTGTAATTGGAAGTCACACGTGAGTATGGTTTGTGCTAAGCTAGATAGATTCGTATACGCTATTAGGCGGTTACGACAAATAGCATCAAAAGAAACAGCCATTAGTGCATACCATGGTTACGTATTATCTGTTCTCTCGTATGGCTTAATAATATGGGGTAATTCGGTGGACATGAATAAGGCTTTTAAAATACAAAAAAAATGTATTAGATCAATATGTAAAGCGAAGTCTCTGGATAGCTGTAAGCCATTATTTAAAGAAAATAATATCCTAACACTACCAAGTTTATTTATATATTATATAAGGGATATGTCTGTGTTCGTTAAAAAGCATCCTCACCTTTTCAAATTGAATGCAGAAGGTGCACAAAGGTCTAATCGACACGTTGGAAAATTATTCATACCTAAAGGTAATATTAAATTATTTCAAAAAAATGTATATTATATGGCAGTAAAAATTTATAACCAATTACCCGACAATATTAAAAACCTGCCACTTATTAAATTCAAGACAAAACTGTCACAGTGGCTCAATGAAAAATGTTTTTACGATATTAAAGATTTGTTTTCCAAATAAAATGTTATTTTTAGCTTTAATATTTCTGTTGTAGGTTGGGATGATTTTTTTTATTTATTTTTTATTTCTAAAATGTGTATGAATTTAATTTATTTGACGAATTAATTTAGCATAATTTTATAAATAATTTTAATTCAACATAATTACGATACAATAGATTTTTATTATATACGAATTTACAAATCATAATTTGCATGCTAGATCATAGCAAAATAGGTATAGATCTCTATTTAACTAATAAGACCTGAATTGTCACCCTATTATTTGCAAATAAAGCATTATTATTATTATTATTATTTAATTACACATATGACACTCCCTCTAATATTATTTATTCTAACACTAAACTATTGAATTTTACAATATTTATATGCTTACAATATATGTGTACTAATTAAAAAGATACTCACAAGAAGTATACATTCCCAAACCACATTTAATAAAAAATCACACAAATACTACACCAGAAGCAAATTTAGAATTGCCTCGTGCTAGAACTCTTTATGGAAAAAAAAAACATCCAATTTGAAGGAGTACAGCTATATAACAAATTATAAAGTATAATTACCAAATACAATAAAAAATAGTGAAAAAATTAACTATTTTAAACTTAAATTAAAACAGTACTTACTAGATAAAATAAAACAATAATAATAATAATGTAATAAAAATTGTACTTATATTATAATGCGCAACTATCTTATATTCATATTTCATATAATACCGATAGGCACCATGTCAACTTTTACATTGAATAAGATATATATTTATAGTTTAAAAAAATTATCTTAATAAGTGAACAAATGTCTGTTCTTTTTGAGAAATAAATTTCTTTAAACCGAAAAAGGGCCAGATCTAGCCTTCACAAATTGCTATGGTCACAGCCACACGGCTCTCTTGATGGTTAGAGATAACCTTGGCCTATCTAGACATTATAGATGTAGTTGCGTTGCTGCCTGTTGGCTGATGTGTTAGGCCATTGTACAAGCTTACTGGTTACCCTACACTTCGAACGCGAACACAGCCGACATTGTCATTATGGCGCCAGGAATAAGCAAGGCGGTAAATGTCTACGTGGACAAGTTGCAGCAAGTCATTCTACTACCAGTGGATTTGTTGGTAATGCCTATTAAACCTTTGCTCGCCTACTACGAGCTACTCAGTGGGATGGTAGATTCTACACAGGAGACCCGGACCAACTCGGGGAAAACCTACAAATGAGGCATTTACAAAATACATGAGGCCCGGACCAAGGTTAGATGAAGATACAAATTTGATGAAGCTTATCTATATCAATAGACGTGTAAGTATAACGTCACAAGTCTATTAGGGTTGTGCTCTGTGGACAAACCGATTTTACCGACAACAGTGGAGCCACGTTTAAGGAAAATGCCAGACGAGTTAGCCAACAGGCTTCAATTATGGCGAACTATTGCAGGATTTCACCACTATTTCGACTGCTTGTTTAGTATGTGGTATTTTTTAAAAGATACAGCAAACTTTGTATGGACAAACTGCACCAAGTTCAATCGATATTCATTCAAGGTTTTTAATAAGACAGCAAACAAGCACTTAACTTCTTGATGGTAAGAGGCAACCGTAGTCTAAAGATGCCGTAGATGTTATCGCTGCTTTATAAAGTGGCTGGAGTGATAAACTTAAGTGTGTAAGTTTAGCGGCCACTTTAGCTTCCGGATCGTAACACAACAACATTCAACACTCACTATTGCAAGTGGCTGCACAGCATTATCACCAGTTTGGATTTTTCATTTAACCCATGTCTTTCTCATACGATCTACTCGGCATGGATGCAGATGGTCTATGCTATATAAGGAGTATTAAATAAATCGACTACATTAATACTTTCACCGAGTTCTGTTATATTCCTGCACGGCTTTATTGGGGTTTATTCAAGTGCAAAGTACTTGTATGACTCATTCAACTTGGCGGCACCACCTTATTACTTAACCCGCGATTAAGGTAATACTTCTGATAGTCATTTTCCGGTTCGTAACCCGTGAATCTACGTAGGAGGTTTAACATCATAGCTTTAGATTTAAAACTTACGTATCGTGTACAATCCGTACGAATTAACTTAGCACGTCATTTGTCATTTTCCACTTATCATTTTTAACTCATTTATCATTTTTTTCATGTTGATTAAAGATCGGTTTGATAACGGTAACAAAGATGCTATCCTACTGAGCGCTTGCGGCGAATACAGCTGGAGAGTGGTCGCTGTCTAGCTGACGTGCACAGTGGACGGGCTGTACCTACTTCTTACCATAAAGAAATCCGTATGCATAAGCATATATAACTATAAGTCTGTGATTAAGCTGCAGTTCCTAGCTTTGCCAATTTATTACCATGTTAAGCTCTAGATCCCATGTTGTTTAGGGTTCTCTGTGTAGAATGGAACATCTGTCGACCTGCTTATCAGCGAGTAAGGGCTAAATGGATCATTTCCAACGAGACTGCTGGTAGAGTGCTGTGCAGCAATTTGCTCAGTTCTTCATCGCTTCCTTATCTATTCCTGCCTCTCTGTCATGTTTCAGTTCAAAGGGCAGCTTAGCAGATAGACTTTTTAGAATAGCGAATTAAGTATTCAAGAATCCATTATTCGAAAGTAGCAAATTCTGTACATACAAATCTTAGCATTGTTTTCAATACAGTTCTTATACTTGCATATTAGGCCTTACATTCGGGATTAGGTTTTCGACGCACTAACAACATCTATGGTGTTAGTCACGGTGATATCCTACCGTCAGGAGAGCCGTGTGCTTATTCGTCAGCGAACTATGTACAGTACTACTATTTAAATTATGCGCTTCGGCTTTACACTTTTTATACTTTATTTTTAAACTAGCTGCTACCTGCGGCTTCGCCCGCGTTTTCACAGAAACCCGGTGTGCGATCGGGATTAAAAATAGCCTATATGTTAATCCAGGTCACAATCTATCTGTCTTCCAAATTTCAGACAAATCCGTTCAGCCATTCGAGCGTGAAAGAGTAACAAACATCCATACATCCATACTTACAAACTTTCGCATTTATAATATTAATAGGATTGGCTGACCTAATTTAAAGTTAAGCGAAATGATTAATTATGTAATAACAACTCTATATAGGTATGTTTAAAATACATACAAATCTTTGAAATATGACTACTCAGATAATCCGGTGGAATAGATACTGTTTACCTTGAGTTCCTCGTTCTCCTGGTACAGATCGGGCGGTTCGTCCGGCACAAGCCCGATGCCGTTGAGCGAGGACGAGGCGGGCACGCCCCGCGCCCGCGCGCGACTATCCCACGTGTCTCCCGTGCCGCGGACTACGCGCAGCACCTGTGCGTCATTACCCATGTAGCCTTGTCAAAACTATTCTTACGTCGCAATGATATAAGAAAAGGAAATGTTTAGATGTAAGCAAGAAGCACACAAAATAATTAAACGCTGTAAAACTGCAAAAACGGATTAGATAATTATTTTTTCGAAAGATAGCAAATGGTTCCGAAATGGTCCCACATAAATGTTATCAACATCCTAGTTGTAGTTTTTGTATTACACTAAATAGTACATAATTATTTCACTTATAATGATGATACGTTCTCGATAGGCTAAAAAGAGGGTTTGCACCAACTAAACCATTGGTGCTAAAACACTACCGGAGCATAGATGGGGATCTACCGCCTTACTTTACAAATATCAGTGCTTGGCACTGTCACGTTCCAGATAAAAGGGTAAGGTAGGCGGTAAATTTGCACATTAGGGCCTGATACCCCGACCACAGGATGGAAACACACTACATCTGTGGTATCTATAGGCCTCTGTTGTCTCTGAGCATCAGGATAACTGTGCTTCTTCGTCGTCTTATACTATATGAAATCAGGTTGCTAACTTTCCAATTTGGGAGGTGACGTTTATTATAGAAGATCAAGTTCTTTTTAAATTAGTATAAGCAAGACTTAGTGACTTACCTTTGGTAAAAATACTAGTAGGACTGTAGTAGAAGTAGAAAGTTGTGTTCTGATAAAACCAAGTAAGTATTTTATATCCGGACCGGCTCGTGGTAGAATGAGTAAGCTGGTGAAACATGAAAATTAATAACACAAAGTTCATACATGCAATACCTGATCTAGTGTATGTTCAAGGTAGAGCGTGATTTTCGTAAGGCGCTATGCTTTGATTTTTCGTTAATTTTTTTTCGAACAGTAATTATTGATCATTAAACGAACACTAATGACACTGTCTAATTTTTTGTTGTTTGTAATTTATTTATACCGTCGGGTGTGTGGATATGGAAGTAAAAATATACAAAGCTATGTCGAATCGGGTATGTTTTCACTTCCATAATAAAAATAACAAATATTTCCAGAGATTAACATTTTTCAAATGGTATCTATTAAATTGACTTAACTTCAAGAACAGCGTGAATACTTACTGAAAAGCGATCATCATTGAGTTAACTGTAAATATGTTGTAAATAGCAATGGAGATAAGTCGAGCTTCGTTGTAGAGACTTTCGGCGTGTCTCACTCGGTAACACACACGAACTCCCCACAGTAAGAAGAGAATTTCCCCTGCAATAGCAGAATTTACACAATTATTTCCATCATTTACAAAAAATGCCTTTTTGAAACTGACAGGTCTTTTTATGGTTTAAGTTTGTATGTTTAAATTTTTGTATAATTTCTTGTCCATTATGTCTCAAATTAATCTGAGTCAGAAATACGAGTAGCACAGGCATGTAATGGCGGTATGATGGAAGAAGGTGAATGGATGATTACAAGTATGAAATATGGTAAGCCTGCAGGAGTAGATATGGTTACAGCTGAGATGATCAAGCTTGGTGGACCTGCCGTCCGAGATTCTTTCTGGGTCGTTTCTGACAAATGTTAGAAGACCGGAAGAGTCTACGAAGACTGGCAGCGGTCATCGTGGCCTTGCATAAAAGCAAGGGTTCACTGAGTCATTCATCAGTTCAAGGGCCATCATATTGATCAGTTTAGCATCAAAAGTGTATGGAAAATCAGTCGAAAAGAAGGATGAAAGGGATGTCCGATGGAATGTTATGGAGGGCACTAGGCGGTTTCGAGCCTGGAAGGGGATGTACGGATCAGGTATTTTCGCTCTGCAACATCGTAGCAAAGCACTTGACTGTGGGCCATTTGGCTGTGTGATTTTATGGATCTTGAAAATATCGTTATAAACGTATTGCAAGCGTGTGTGCAAATGGATGGCAATATACTTACTGTCTTGGATTGATTTTAACATTGGTGTCAAACAGGGCTGCGTGTTATCAGCACGCTTGTATTTGGACATATGCCTTTAAATATTATCAATGAATGTGAGATTGAGCATAGATAACGCTGTATTTTCGGGCTTTACACCATCTGAGCTTCAAACACTAATCACAGTTCACAGGAAGGTGATTGTTAAAAAAGAGCGGCTTACATTTGAATGCAAAGAAAACCAAAATAATGGTATTTGAAAGAAATGTGGCCAGAACGGATACAAGAGTTTTAGTCGACTATATAATATTGGAACAAGTTCTTGAATGAATACACTCTTTTTTGTAGTAGACACTTGTACTTATCCACTATACACTTTATTTAATACATTTCGTTGCTCTTTCGCCAACCGGTTTCACTGTTTACAGCATCATCAGGGCTTTGAAACTAAATATAAAAAGATTGTTTTAGTTTCCGTATCCGAGGAGTGAGATTATTTAACTTAACGACGGGGCCATTACATCACTATGCCGTAGTTAAGTATAGATTGTAGCAGGTATTGGGTATTAAAAATAGTAGGTACCTATAGCTAAGCTGTGATCCCACCAGTTGTATGTACATTGCTTGAATTTTAAACCTTTGTTGTCCGTAATCTGAAACATAACAAAAATAGTAATCTTATAGTTTTCCGAAATAATTTCCCTAATTGTAGGGTAGAAAACAATATGCCGTAGACAGGACTTGAACTTGTGAAGTATGATATGAGTGTCAACTCGCTCAAGGCCACAGTTATTGTGACGTTACCAAGGTCCTTTCTATACTCTATCATTTTCTGGACATCATAGGTTAAATAGGTCTTCGCTGAAGACGACTGATAGTAGAATACTGTGCAGTAACTTGTTCATGACAGTATCGACATTACTCATTTCTGCTGCCATCAATCATCTTCCAATTAGGAGGGTAGGGAGGCCGGCAGACTTGGTCATTTGGCTTAATCCCCCCAACTCAGGACAGCAAGGCAACTGTTACATCTATATTACCTACTACTTCTGTTGTCTCAGGAGCACGATATTACGATTAATGTGATCGAAATTCAACTGATTCAAATCAAAATTTTCGTGTTAAAATAAGAAAGCGTATGCTCCGCATGTTCGGTTATGTGAAAAAATGCAGATGAAAGATTAACAAAGCAGACATACAATGCAAGAGTGGATGAATGTAGGTACCCGGGGAGCTCTACGTTGACATTCCACGATCAAATCGCTCGGACGTTATCCGAGGGTGGCATCAAGAGTCTCCGAAATCAGCGTGTTAGTATGAAAATAGGAATGAATGTCAGTCAGGAAGTCAGAAGGCTCTGCAAGGATTGTAAGATTTGGCACTCGATACCCTTTGCCTACCATTTAAGGGACTTGGTCTGAAGGTATGTATGTATGTACCACCAGGTGAACCTTAAATTTGTTGGTTATTGTACTCCTACTATAAATACATAGTCCAAAATACGCCCACAGTGCGTGATCACGATTTTCGATACTTGCGACCTGAACAAGTTGATTCTATTAATGCAAGCTTATGCAAACCTTGAAGGATACAAGCAAGACCAGTCAAAAGCTACATTAAATATGCTATGAAATGTACTCACAACTTCAGCATCAGGCGGTGCGGATAACGTCCAAGTGCCAAGATACACCAACATGATGAGCAAGATGGGCGCCATCCATTGCAGCAGCTGTTTGTCCGTCAACTTCAGCTTATGAGCAGATTTCACGCGATATGTTAGAGACACTCTGAAAAATTCAAAAAGATGGTCGTGTTTCATAAATTGGTAACGCCATTTTCAAAGGTTGGTCATGTCAAAAATTGGTTAATTTTCCCCATGTTGGTTCGGGACTCTTGTGTAGAATAGACTTTCTAGCTTACCTGCTAGACAGTTCGTAAGAGACGAGCATAGGCTAAATGGGTATCCACTGCCTTACCTATTCCTATTCCGGTCCGGAGGGAGGGTAGTCGGTAGACTTGCACATTAGCCCTAACATGTAAGCCACGAACAGCGACTGACCAAGAATATCAATGGTGTCTATACCACGGTAGTCTTTAGCTCCAAACTAGAAGAGTCGCGAACATTGGCGTTATAGAAGCAGGAATAAATAATGATACCAATTTGTTAGAGGCTGAATAAAGATGACAAAACATTAATAACATACCTCCAAGTCTTCATAAGAAGTGCTGTGTATGTGATGCAAAATCCCATGTGCCGAGTCCATTTGGTGGCAATACATGAGTATCTGTCCAAGACGGGAAATATAGCTGCCATCTACCAACAATAAAATTTCAATGTTTTTATTTTTTTCTTTATTATTATTTTATTACTATTCGATACAGCGAACTTCGTATCGCTTAACATTAACAGATACTAACAATATGTATGGATAAACTTGAATTGTAGGTACTCCCACTTTCCCTGCAATTTTCCCAGTCTTTCTTTTTACATTATCCTTTACTTTACTACAACAGCTAATATACACAAAAGAATTAGCAAAATCGGCTCAGCCGTTCAGGTGTGATACGATGACCATGCGAAACAATATATTATATAGATTAAGAAGAATATTCTGCATAGTACCTACTACGATATGAAGTATATTCTCCACAGTGAATAATCAGTTTTTTTAAGTTCGTAAATAACTTTATCGATTGTATATTTACATTTTTTTATGATATTGGAAGGCAAATAAGAAGACGGATTTCCTGATGGTAAGAAATTCACGCCACCTAGAGACACCAAAGGTGGTAATGGTGCGTTGCCAACCTAAGACCGAGATGTTAAGCCTCAAGCAAAAGTAAGTTTACCGACTACCTTACCCTCTGAACCGGAACACGTCATGAGGTTATGGCGGCAGGAATAGGTAAGGCGGTGGTACCAATCGCGATATACATACAGCCAATATATGTAAGCAAGGTAAAGGCAATATTTTAAGTGACTTAAAAAGTGGCTTGCATGAATGTAATTGATTGACACTACATATAGCACGTATACACTTCTTCTGAACTCTAAAGAGTCTAGTTAATTCCACAGAATTTCCCCAAATAGGAATACCATACTGCAAAACGGTAGAAACATACCCATGATAAGCTAACAGAGATGCCTTTAATCCTGACACTTCTCTAATTCTTCTCAATACATATACAAACAATTTCTTTTCTTTTCTGGAAATTGCATAAATTTCAAGAAATTTATGCAATTTCCAGTTACAATATTTATCGATTTTTATTCCTAGGAATTTAGTAGAATTTACATTCTCAATAGAAGTATTATTTAAAATCACATCTAATTTTTTAGTATCTCTATAATGTGTTTGAAATTCAACTAATTTTGTCTTCGTAAGATTTATTTTTAGATTATTTTCATTCAACCATTCTGTCACTTTAGTCAAAGTTTTACTTGTTTCTTCATGTAAATCGTTTTTGTTTTTGCTCTTGACGAGAAGTGTAGTATCATCAGCAAACAAAATTGAATCATGACTGATAGCATCAGGCAAATCGTTTATGTAAATTATAAAAAGTAATGGCCCTAAAACAAACTCGCCGATACCTAATTAGTTTAGAATTTTCTTGCTGGAGCAACCCCTGTAAGAATCGTTTTTTCCGTTTATTTCCAAAACGACAACATCCACAATTTTTTTATTCGGCGCACATTTACAGCAGATTGAGCATTGATTATGTGTCCCACTCATCTCTCTCTAGGTGCTACTTTCTTGCTGGGGTAACGTACGCGGATGCAGCTGTGATAGTTAAGGTCTTCGCAAAAAAGTATTTAAAATTTGATCTCTGAACAGTACTTATTTTAAATTAGCGGGAAATGTTTCAGTTCTCGTTTTCAACAAAGTTAAGAATTATAAGGCTACCATGCAGTTTAGCTCATTTTGGTTTTGGTAAGAATAAGGTACTAAAGAAAATAAAATATCATTTTTCTTCTTTAAATTTTACAATTTGGATCATCAATAATTTTCTTGTATTTTCTTTAAAATCCTGGCGTGTAGAGCTTTAATAAGTTTCCCAAATTAAGAAGTAACTGGTAGAGACGGTTTTTTACGCTCAAGTTAGAAATAAGCAATGTATTTTTTAATGATACTTATGTACTTTATATTATCCCCGAAGAGGTGGGCAGGGGCTAGGGTATCTCGCGACTAGTTGAAGACTCTAAGTGCCTACCATAACCGTCGACCGGGCACATCCAACATTTTTTAATCCGGGACCTCATGATTTTAATGCCAACACCCGACCGCTAGTTCACAGAGAACGCTATTGTCAATTAATTTACTTAGTGCGTATTATAAAAAAAAGAGTGTGTGTACTCATGTACGCACGTAAGAAGTTATACTTCTTTGGGGTAACAATCCGAAAATACCAAATAAAAAGGTTCGCAACTAACTTCAGGGTGTTGCTTTTTTCTGTCGGTAGCAACTAATTTCAGACTGTCACATTTATCTGTCAGTGTGCGCGCGCATCGTAAGAATTCACTCTCATCATTTTTACAAATCGCGCCAAAAGAAGTATAACTTCAAAAACAACACAACATGTGCTCCAGTGTGTGCTATCAGAGATATTGAAGAACTAGCGAGGTGAAGTAGAAATGAGAGTGGAGAAGTAGCTTTCCACGGATAGACGTTTGGATGATGGCAAATGCGCAACGTAAGTATACCTCCATGTACATGATTGCGCAGCCGAGCAGCGTGATGGAGAGGAAGACGGGGCTGGCGACGCGGAACACCTTAACGCGGCGGTGGCGGCGGGTGTAGCCCGCCAGCGCCACCGTCAGCCCGCCGCAGGTCGCCGAGATCGTCAGCAGCGATATCCTGACACACAGTAACGATAGCTACATGAATTTCGAAACACTTATTTTCACTCGACTAGGGTCTAAAATTTTAACTATATGAAACAATTACATGTATGGTATTCTTTTTTTTATGAAAGCTGATCTTTCCACTGTGATTTTAAAATTTGATTTAGAGTTATGATTTTCATATCACTGGAACTACACACGTTTTTTTATATAAAATAGTATGACCCCACTTGTGCGCTTCAAATTTTAGTTCCTATTGCTTCAAATGCTATGCACTTAAACGCTTGCGTCTCGTTATTGTCATTGATAAAAGTCTTTTAAAATTACATAAGTAACTAAACAATTCCTTATTTCAAATAAACATACGGAAGCCTAGAGCTGGAAACATTATTATCAGCTTCAGCTTACAGGTAGGTACGTCTTACAGCCGTAAACTGATAACAGTGCACATGCCGTCCGCGGACGCTTACTGCTGACTGCTGCTGACAAACATCCAGCGCGCCAGGTATCTCTCGGAAGTCCAAACGCTCAAGGTCACATCCGCGACTTACGTCCCATAGTTTGCGCAACTCAATCTACTTTCATTATCTAGGGTTATCTACGTCGTCCGTCAACCGCGTCTGATTTCCTTGCTTGTTTCCACTTTCCAGCATAAAGCCGCTTCTATAATCGCCATTTATTTATCGCTATTTATTCGTGTTATATTTGCTCTTTTAATTCAATAATATGTTTGATAATTTCTACTGAAACATGATTTTCTGAATTATTTCTTCTTAACGATTTTGATGTTAAAACAATAATAGTTTTTTTAATTTATTGAGATCTATTTTTCTTTATTTTCTTCTAGCCACTAAACTTCACAGAATTGCCCCATTTTTTCATAATCAGTAGAGTGCAGGGTTTATGAAAATGGTCTTAATATATGTCTATGTTGATTATCTGTTATTATTATTACATACATATGTGTATTATTATAACTTTATTTTGTTCACTTATAAACTTGACAAAATTGTCCCCATTTTCAGCATGGCGGCGTTTAGGAGTTTCTGGTCATGTTCTGGTCTTAATATACGCCTGCCACGCATTTCCCATCAGAATCCATTACTGGACACGACCTTAAAAAGTTCTGTGATTTTTTCTATTTTCTTGTAAACGTAACAGAATTGCACCATTTTTTTGTATATCCGGCGGGGTTTTAGATGATGAAAACGTACTAATCTAATTTATTTATTAATACACTGAAAACAATAAAAGTCACGTAAGCCTTTGTCAGTGACTCTCAAACTAAAAAAATAATATTTTTTTTAACATTTGTATGAAAGCGGCACAATTTGTGGACGCCCTGGAGCGATTGATTTGTATGTCATGCCGCAGCAATGGAAACTTACAAGTTCAAACCTAGAATTTCACCTGGAAAACTAAACAGAACCTGGAAGTACAGATAGTAAATAAGTGTATAATATGAGTTTATTTGTATCTATGAAAACTATTTGATTACATACCGAAAAGGCCAGTTATAAGTTGCTAAGCAAGGCTCTGGTCCTCTGCAAGTTTCGCAGCCTGGTTGACATTTTAAACATTCGTAGGGCTCGTTCCAGCCTTCTAAGCCGTTTTCTTCATATTCTTGATATGCGACTGAAAAGCATTTTTTTATGTTGACGTTTATTTAGTTTAGCGAACAAGGACACGGGTCTCTTGATGGTAAGAGACAACTGTGTAATATAAACACCACAGATGTTACAGGTGCGTTGCTAAGGCCGATGGAAGGTCTATTACCTACCCTCCAGACCAAAACATGATCGAGTCATCATGGCGGCAGGAATATGTAAGGCGGTGGATCCCTATCCGGGTAAATTGCTGCTCAGCACTATCACCAAAGGTCTTGTTAGTAATGACCTACATTTTAACCTTTGCTCGCCTCTTACGAGCTACCTGGCAGAGAGGAAGACGGTCTATTCTACTCAGCGGACCTGGACCAACATTGAGCTAATTAAAATCGAGGTTGGGATTTAGTATTTACAAAGCTAGTGACTATTTAGATGGCATTTCTTTTATCAATCATTGGTTACCCTTATGTACATAGTAATTGTTATATTTTTATAGGACATCAAGCTTACGGCGCTCCTGATGGTAAGATACAACAGTGGCCTATAGACACCATAAATGCCTTTGCTTGGGGTGTAAAGCCTGTTGTACAAGTTTAGCGGCTACCCTACCCTTAGGACCATGTCCTACCCTCCACTTCAATCAAAGTTCTTCTCTCGATACCAGATTATGACGCTGTCATTATGGCGGCAGGAACACTGAAGGTAGGTAAGGTATTGAATCCCTACCCGGACAAGTTGCTGCACAGCACTCTTACTAAGCAAACAATAGAGAAGGAATGCCCTTCGTTCGGTTTAGTTTGAATGGTTTGTACTCGGAATGGAACCTTAAAGGTACGCCCACATTGGCTACAATTAATTCATTGTAGTTTTTCATATTTCCTAAATTTCATATAATTTGCTCCACGCTATCAGCTTTAGCACTATTTTAGGACCAGCGTCTTAGTCGAGCTTAGCATCCTTCGACCAATTTTAATAACCTATCTACAATATCACTTTTGTGGTCTTGCGGTTCAGGGTCGGACTTGACTTCTTGAGGTTTCGAGTTCGATCCCCGGGTCCCCGGTGCACAGTTGGTGAAAGACTTGCCACCTATCACATTGTGGGACTTAGTGTCTTCGACTAGAGTCGGTGCCCTGGTTGTGCCTCTGCTTACCTCTTCGGGGATATGGCCGTGAAGATACTTTATTTATCTACAACTGAAGATAGGCCATCTAAAGTAGCCTCAAGACGTGCTATATCTTAATATATGTAAATTACGTGTCACGTTGTTCGTCGGCGATGGACTCCTAAACTAATTAACCGATTTCAACCAAATTTGCACACCGTGTGCAGTTTGATCCAAATTGTAAATATGATAGCTTACATCTCAATTTATGGTCAAAAAAATTACCATCCGAGCATCGCCGCAACAGGCACGGTAAGAAAAAAATAGGGCTAGTCGTTTGCCACTTTTTATTACCTTCAACAAGAGATCCGTTGAATCCTTCTGGATGGAGTGTGGAGTAGTATCCCGGTCGACATTTACAGATATACGAACCTCGAGCCCACCCCGAGAATCGTATATTTGTATCCCGATTGGGTTTATATTCACACTGTAAAGACGAATGAATGTTTTAGCACTACATGGGATATTGAAACAATGAAACAAATTGTAGAAAAATCAGAAATAAACTTTCTGAAATGACAATTCTTGCAGGCAGAAATCTGGACAGAATGCAACCGAAAAGCGAACAAATTTATTCTGTTCACTTTTCATTACTGGTCTGAACCCAGCATTAGATACCTACGCATATATTTGATAATCTCCTAAAATATTAGGTGAAGCTCAAGATCCTGCGGCTTCACCGACACGAACCTATGTCTAAGAACTCACGGAGCGGTTTTTACCCACGGCTTTTGCGGGCCCGTAGGTTCTGTAGAATATAGATTTTTATTCAAAAAGTAAGAGCACATTTCACGACGCGTTTTACAACCGCAACGACCGCGGTTGTTTGCGGTTCCCGCGGCAACGGTCGCCCGTCCGTAGAATCGTACAAGTTTGCGAGCAAGTTCAACCGCGACAGCATTGTGACCACGACCAATTACCGGCCTCGTGAGTTTAGAAATAAAATCGCAGTTCCGCAATCTCTGCGGGCGCGGGTAAAAACCGCTCCGTGTGTTCTTAGGCTAAGTGCTTGCGATTTATGTCAAATTTAAAATATCTTTGATTAAACCGCTTTCAATTTATCAGAGCTTAAGTTTCCCGTACACGACCAATAGATAGTGATAGAACAACTAAAGGACAAAAGAAAAGACTAAAACAAAGAATTTGTATAGAGGCGTTACTAACTATCCCATTTTTTTGTAATATCTCCATTGTGCAGATACAACTATGTTATGGTTTAGTTCAAAAAACATATTTTTAAATCTTTTAACACGGTAAATAACTACAGAAAATAAGATCTCATATAATGTCTTAAGAGAAATAAAAGTTTTGCCATTATAAAATGTGAACTTTATCCGCGACGACGTACTTGTTTTGTAATGTTTGACATCATTTATATTCTTTCAATTTATTTTTTCTAAATTGAATTTTCTATAAGTTGACATATAATTTTAATTTATTTTTTAATATAATCACATTTTGTAATCCCTATTTTTGGGGAAATAGAATTGCTGTGGTATAACTTTGATGTGGTTTGTTTACAGTTAACATTTTTATATGTGGGTACCGTCAGTAACATCTAACTAAATAGGTATTGTTAAATCAAAGTCCTTTTTATCTATAGTTTCGAAGCCCTGATGATGTTGTAAAAAGTGAAACCGGTTGGCTAGAAAGTGTTAAATAAAGTATACAGTGGATAAGTACAAGGGTTATTTTCAAAAAACGTGTATAATAAATATTACATAGAATTGTATTAAGGGAGCATAACATGTCTTGGGACCACAGGAATGTAGTGGACTTACGGCCAATATTAATAATCAATCCTAACCGAAAACTTGTTGTCCAAGATTGATATTTTTATCCATTTTTATGTTATCGCTTGCCAATAACATATCTGTGGACAGGATAAATATGGCAATTAGGTATAGGATAGGCCGGCTGATACACAGCTATCTAGATTGCTTGAAATCCATCTTTAGAGAAATATTATTAACATTGGTCGTTAATCTATAGTAGCAGTGTCTTCAGTAGTTTTGCGAGGACTCGTCCGAATTGGAACCAGCACATTACTTATTCTGCTATCATAACGTTGTAACTATCGTTTTCTGAGGCTTAACATAATCATAACCTCAATTAGACAACACACCAATACTATCGTTAGTACGTTTGTGTTTCTTAGCATCAGTTTAAAAAAAACAATTGTTAATCCGTAGTAGCATGAGGCTCAACTGGCAGATCGTTGTTTGATGAGATGAGAGACGGGTTCAAACCACGTATGTATCCTTAAGTAGACAACACACTATTACTAACTTTAGTACGTTTGTGTTTCTTAGCATCAGATTAAAATAGAATAACGTTTGTTAATCTGTAGTAGCTCAATTGGTAGATCGTTGTTTATGACAAACGGGTTCAAGCCCTGATGAAAAAAAAATCTTAAATAAAATCCTAAAAATAATTTAATGGTAAAACTGCAAGAAACCGACTTCGATTTTAATAACTAAGTCATCTGCGTACACAAGAAATGGGTATTTTGCCCTGGGATTCCATTATCAGATCCAGACTTGGTGGCAATGGCACAATCTTATAATTGAGCTCTTTGAAACACAAAAAGAATTTTTAAAATTGATTCAGAAATGACGGAGTAAGCTTTTAAAATGTAGGAGTTGCTCATAACCTCCTCCGTTTTCCGAAGTTAATTAAAAACAAGGCAAATTATTAATTTGTTCAAAGATTGAGAAAAATTGTTAACATGGGAAGAATAATAATGTAAAAAAATAAGTAAAAACAATTATTTTAAGTTAATGGACATGAATTTTGGAATATTCTTCACGTTCCTTTATTAATGAAAGTACTTACAAACGTAGTCTCGTTTGGACATTTATGAGTTCCGTGAAAAGAATAAATTTGGTTATCATTCTCTTCCCCGTTTTGTATTTCACATTGGTTAATTTCTAAGCTTGATATATCTATGTCGAAGGAAACAACGCCTTTTAATCTGAAAAAAAAAGCAACAATATAATCAGAATCAATAGAATTTTGTGGAATTTTAAAAATTAGTACATAAAATATCTCCCATTTGACAAGTTTTATTATTTTGCATCAAGTTATTTAAAAAATAGTAGGGGAGTCTAAGATGCTAAATATGCAGTCACTCCAGCGTCCGCGTCGTTGGTAACTATCGCACTTTGACACTGTGTGTTTGTATGGTGTAGAGTAAAAAGGTTATATGGCGTGTTTCTTTTTGACGGGCTGTTGAGAACAAAAAACTTGATTTTAGGTGAGCTCATCAAAAATTAAATTTAATGTGAATTGAAAATTCCTAGCACTTCTTTTTCTGTACGTCATGCTCAAATCTACATAAATATTTAAACATAAATTTATTGGTATTAAATAAGCTCATCATACTTAATTCTAGGATTTACGAGTTACAAGCCAAAAAAAAGGGCAGACTACCCTATATGCCTATATATAGAGAGGACACAAAATTAAGGTGTTCTACATTGGTACAGAATATCACTTATATCTTGATCTAACACGTCTGAGTTACTGCGAAAATTTATGTCCTATATCTAAATCTGACACGCCTTAGTCACTGCGAAAATCCTCTCTTGAGCTCCTCTTCTATAACAAGTTAAATGAAAATAATCAAATTTAATTTTTTAAAATAGACATTATTCGTCATAGTCAACTCTTAGTTATGTCAGGATCTTGAGTAATGTGGTTCCACGGTGACAACTTTTATATTCTGGTAAACTTTTCAGATATCTATTCTTGTAAGTCATTGCCTTTTGAAATTAATTCATTGGTAGTTTTCATGAAGGCATTTTCAAGAAGGCATAGAACATTTTAATAAGTTATTATTATTATTATGATTACATTAGTCATAATAATTATGATAGCGTTTCAGTTTTTATTTATTTTATCACTATTTATTTTTTAAAAACTTTATTTATTTAAAGCATTTTGCTAAAGAAATCTCTTATATAGGTAAGCTAGATTTCTATAAAACTTTATATATTCATGCAACTGTTGAGTTATGCTATGACTATTGTGGATTCGAATTACCCTATTCGATCACAGTTATCATTGAAGTGAAAACTTATTTAGCGGCGTTGCGCACTTTTATTTGGAATGGGAAAAACTTCTAAACTCGCATCAGGACACGTGACCTGATCGAAAATTCGTAAGACGGCAAAGGCGCAGGGCGCTTGCGCGAATGTTCGTGTTGTTATGTTTGCGTACGATAGCGCAATAAATGAATATTGTATTTTACCACATTAATAGTACTTTCATACTGATAATTAAAGCAATTCGTGCAAAATTATTCCCTAACCATTCCAAAATATCAAAAATGCACAACGTTAATATTCTAGTTTTCACTTCTGCCGGAACTCCCGGAGTGCAATCCGCCGTTTTTTTTGGGTTGGCTGGAACATATCTCTACACTTAGTTATCTTTACCATTAATGCATTTCTAAAAAAAAAGTATCTTCACGCCCATATCCCCGAAGAGGTAGGCAGAGGTACAACCAAGGCACCCACGACTAACCGAAGACACTAAGTCCCACACATCAGTCCCCCCAAACATTTTTTTATTAGAAAATTGGAAAAATCCAATTTTCTTTGTGTTGGCCGACCCGGGATTCGAACCCGAGACCTCATGCAGTCAAGTCCAACACCTGAACCGCTAGACCACAGAGGCGATTGCATTTCTATTAAGCACATTTTAAACGTTTTGTTGAAACGTTTGTAAAATGAATATATGATAACATATAAATCATAATATTAATTGGTGAACCTAAAACTTTGGAACCCTTTTAAGGAAAATTGCAGACGGAAGAGTATTAAATTTGGCACAATTATAGTTTATGTGTAGATTTTTTATTAATAAATCTAATAAAGTGCGTTAAAACAAAAAAAATAAACATTAAACATCCTACTATACACTGACACATACAAACAAACATACCGACAAAAATCCAGATGGCACACAAACTACGTTCATAAGGTTTGGAAACAAAGTAGTCTTGATAAATGGAGATGGCGTTTTTATAAAAAGATATTGAAATTCATTATGGTTGAATTTCGACCAATATAAATATTATTACATCAAGAAACATGTTAAAATCGTAATCGATTGAAAGGTCTATCTATAACTTCTGTTCGCCTTAAGTTCTGTTAAAGTTTGTGTGCTGTAAAAAGTTAAATATATAACCCCACGTTATTGTATGGTAGCGAGAGTTCGCTATGTCAAAAAAACAATTAAAGTAGGATAGATAAGGTCGAAATGAGAGAGCTACGGAACATCTGTGGTGCAACCCTGACCGCATTGGCTACAGTGAGATCCAAGAAAGAGTGGGCTTCAAAAAAAGTGTTGGGGTAAAGATGAGAAAGAGTGCGCTGCGTTGGTTAGGCCATGTGGAATGACACACGAAAGAAACGAATGTCGAGTGTGATTTGTTGTTCTCTGTGATGAATTCTTCGACAAAGTTGCCGAAGGACGTGACAAGTGGTTTTGTTTCCCGAGTTCGAATTCTATTCGTAATCTGGTTGCAGTGGTGGGAGGTGGGAACTTTAGGCAGGGTTGTCACATGCGAAGGATGTGACAATTTATATTGTTTCCCGAGCTCTTACTTTATTCATGATCTAGTCGCGGTGATAGGCGGTGAGAAAATTAGTTAGGCTTGTCACATTCTGTGTCATTTGGAGGACTTTTTGTCACAAAAGGTACACTGCTTACTCGGAATTAGCAAAATAAGGGCTTACATCTGTCACATCTGTTATAATGGATTTCCGCAAAGTAACGCCTGATACAATAAAATATGCGGATAAGGATTATTATCATGTTAATAAAAACACCTTCGCAAATATTGCATTACTTTATAACAAATTTGGTTAACATAGAAAAGGTTATAATTCGCTAACCTTAAAAGATAGGAATATGCTGCCGCTGACTTTTTTTACAATTTTTCTAACAATTCTGTCATACATGATTTTTTAGAAACTTTAGCCGTTTACGCAGCGGAAGCTCTCAGTAGGAAAAAATCCACCGATTTTGAAACATTCTTTATTAATGCTCCGCTCCTATTGGTTGTAGCATAGTGATATATAAGATCTTTTCAAATTAGTGCACGAAATTGTACCTGGACATTCTGAATGTATAACAAAATCATTCAAAAAACGTTTAAAAAATCTTAAAATAAATAAAATACAGCACTTTTGAAATTCCGTATTCAAATGCACAAGTTCAATGACCTGCATGACGATACACACTTAGATACGGTATGTGTGTGTTACATTTATTGCGTATCCTATCCCAATGGCAGGATTTGAACTAACTAATCATAGCAATTAACATAACAATTTAGTAAATGTAGGTGTGTGGTGAAAAACTAGAATCAAGCCTAATTAACTACAAAAATGATTTTCGTATCTACTTACTCACACTATTTACATCCACATAAACATCAGTGCACAACTGAGCACAGTCGTTGAAGTATCTTTTATTGCCTAACATAACCCCTATTCGACGTTCAACATTAGAAACACATTTTCTATAAATTTTAAAGAAAGAAAAAATTTCGCCCCAGACAGGATTTGAACCTGTACCCTTTCGTCTCAAGCCGACGAATTTTTAGAAATTTATAGAAAATTTATCCCAAGCACAGGGCAAGTGCTAAAATAAAAATACGTTTAGAAAGACAGTCACGAATACTTCGTGAAAAAAACGAAATACACAAACAAAAACCTCACGTACCTCAGATGCGACCAAATAGGTATCAACTGTTTTGAAAAATGATTGATTAGATATAATTATTTGTAAGAAGCGGGGGACGGGGTGGGAACGCCACATGTGAAGCGCATCGATACATGTCCTTGATAAGATCTTACAAATAAATGATTTCATACGACTTAGCAATAGCTGCTACTTTCTCGGCTAACTAAATATTACCTAGGCAGGTACTACATATTAAATAAAAAATAAAATACTGAACTTAGACCATATTAATAGCATTGGGTGGTATGTAAAGTTTTTTTAACCAATTGCAGTAATAATTTAACAGAAAATAGTGTTACATAATTATAGTAGCCTGTAGGTACGTACAAATTAACATGACTTAGGTATATTGGCAAGCGACAAGCAACTTTGTGACAATCAGCTGTGTTCGAGCGTTTGTTGACCCCATGTGGTAAAGCAACAATAAATACTTTTAATATTTGAATTATTTTTCGTTTAAGATTTTTTTATAATTTTTCATGTTTCCAGATACGCATTCTGGCCCGTGGTTAAAATATTACTAATATACTTAAATACTAATTAAGGTTTACAAACAAAAAAACTCTTCAGCTTTGTAATATTAGTATAGATGTGTTGATAGCCCTATTGATTAAAAATTTTCTAAATTCTATTTTGGGTCATTTTATAACTTATCTGCGGCCATCTGTAATACGGTAATTATCTTAAGATTTTATACGCGATATCTTAAATTCTAGCTGAAGTTGTCTATCTAAATTTCAACTCAGTCATTAGTCTGTTATTGTTTAACTCAGCTTAAATTTTATCGGTACTCGGAAACGTCCGAGGAATTCTCTTTGAAGTAATGAAATTCTGTTTGTGTGAACGTCGTTAGTTAATTAGTTTGAGCCAGGGTTGCCAGGTTGAAATAACAATTCTCTAAAGTTTAAAATTGTCTGGATTTAGGTGAGGTTTTAGTAAATGATTTCTAACTTAAATTGTTATGTTTTAGGTACTGGCATTTTTATACTCACGTTTTCACATCTACGGGGTGGGAAATATTAACAACTAGAAGTTTCACGCGTAACTTGGCTTCTACTGCACCGATTTTGATGAAACAAAGCCTATGCCTTACAAAAACAAACACTCAGGGATAATGTAGAATTCTAAAGGTGAAAGAATTTTTGAAATCAGTCCAGTAGTTTTGGAGACTATACATTTCAAACAAACAAAAAATCAAACCTTTCTTCTTTAAAATATTAAGTATAGATGATAATAAAATCTCTATATATATATATCTAAAGCTAAGGTGTGATATTTTTATAGTAAGTACACCGATAATGTTAAGTTACCGTTGCTGCTCTGTGGCAGGGTGGTTAGCATATTGTGCAAGTATACCGGCAAACCTATCTGCCGAATCGGAACATGGTTTTGTCATAACGATGACAGAAACAGGTCAGGCGGTGGAGATCCTTTCTCCCACAAATTACTGCACAGAACTCGACCACTGTTCTTGTTGTTAATTATCCATTTAATCTATGCTCGCTGCTAACTTTTTAGTGTATTGGTCCGGGCTTCTTTGCAGAATAGACCATCTGCCTTCCTGCCGTGCAGCTCGTAAAAGGCGATTGTCACTAGCACCGTGACTAGGTGGTCGAGTTTGGCAACGACTTGCCCGGATTGGTACCTGTTTCTACTGCCATAACGTTAGAGCTTGCCGTTGAAGTATCCGTTTTGTTGAAGATGAGGTAGCCGGTAAACTTACTTTTGCTCGAGGCCTAACATCCCGGCCTTAGGTTGGCGACGCACTATTACCACCTATCTCTAGGTGGCGCTAATATCTTACCATTAGAAAATCGGTCTGCTTGTTTGCCTTCCAATATTAGGTAATGGTCCATTTTACACAGAAGACACGGGGATTGGTGGAAGGAATACAAACATTTCACTTTACCTTAAAACCTTTACCTGTTGTTTTTTCGAATCATTAAGTTTATCTTAAAGTCCCAAATAAATTCATTGTCAAAAAATTATTTCGTTGCAAATATAAAATAAATAAGATTAAAATTAGCTTTATAAAATACGTTTATTTGCATAGGCTGACTTTGTGGTACCCTAGTCTCACACATCGCCTATAGTAAGCCTAACCTCTAAACTTTAAAGTGTTTAAAGAGTCCTCCAGCTCAACAGATGAGAACACGTAAGTACCCTCAACATGAAAGCATTTGATACTTTAAAGTTTGAATGAGCTAATGACATTATATCTTCATATCGCTTCAAAGTGATCAAACTTTCTAAGTATTACGTAAGCAGATTTATTACAATTATTGACCCCCCCCCCAATTCCCCTTGTCAGCAAAAGTTAGCAAAGCTCTTACCCCCTCCCCCTATGCTTACGTAAACATTTCTCAATCAATGTATTTAATATTAGAATAATTATAATAATGTTATAATTATAATTTGAAAAATAAGAAAATATATTTAGAATAGATATTATATATAGCGTAGAGCAAAATTGACTGAAAGATTAAGAAATTGCCCTTCTAAATCCAAAACCAAGTCATCAACTGTCTGTTTTACTTTTACAGGTAGTGGAAGAAACCTGTTGTCTAGTAATATAAATAGACCACTTTTTGGAAGACAGCATTTTTTATATCTACATTTTATAATTTAAAGCAAGTAATGACTTTCACTAACATGTTCTGAATACCATTAATTGTCTGGAAAATCAAGAAGATCTTGTTCACCTGCCCATACATATTTTGCATTAGCATTATAGCCATCAATTTTCATTGAACTCCATACTTCAGCTAATACATTTCATGCAAATTCAAAATTAGATCTTTCGAAATTCATCAATTGTAACGCCAAGTTCATCCAAATGAAACCCAAAATGGTCATGAGGCAATATTAAAATAGCCAGTTCCTGACTAAGAGGAGCCATTTAATGCTCTACTCTGTTTTATGAACTTCTTCCAGTCGTGTTAGTAGCTAAAAACAATGCTGAGATAACATGTCGCTTAAAATTATAGTTATAAAGGAAATAATTAGACAAGCGAACAGCGCGCGGTACCTAATTCCCCTACTCAGTTCTAAAGCGAATGCCTAAAAGTATGCGTTTATTTGCGGTAGTTCCCGAAAATGTGTTCCGTTTTCCAGCAAAGACCATAATAGGGTTGCCAATCGTGTAAAAAAGTAAATAACTACTGATGACGTAATCACCATCTAGACTCCCCTACCCCCCATGTCATTTAAAATAAGCAAAACAAGGACCCCCCCCGCCCCATGATGGTGCTTACGTAATACTTGAACGGCCCCAAACCAGAAAAAAGTATATTCACGTCCGTATCCCTGAAGAAGAAGGCAGAGGTACAACCACGGTACCAACGGTTAGAGGAACGTACTACTGAGCCCTCAATGCAATAGGTGGAAAACCTATCGCCAATCGGGCGGTTACCGTTCTTTTAGTCTTAAGAGGCAGAGACACAACCAGGGCACCCACGACTAACCGAAGATTTGACTTTTATTCGTTAAAAGAAACAGTATTTACAATAAAAGCCATAATGTGATTGGTGGAAAGACTATCGTCAACCGGGCACATATCCAATACCTGGTGACGTTATTTTAATTATAAAAAAAAGAAAAAAAACGTATGAAGTCCAACATCGGCTTGCTCGACCACAGAGACAACACAACATATTTTGTATTTTTATTGAATTTCGTTTACGAAAAAAGGAAAAGGTTTCCAATTAGACTTTGTTTACATCTCAGAACTATTTAGTGCATGATTTTTTGTTCTATGCATAAACTAAAAAGCTGTTTTAATGATTAAATACAATTTAGATTTTTTCCAAAGATTCAGATATTTTTTAAACCACACTTGTTAACATTAAATACAGTTATAGATCCGCCAGCATCAATTCGATATTCCATATTGTCTAGAATGTGGAGTAGCTGGCAATTGCATGCAAAAGTTGTCATGCACCACTATAATTTTAGGTAGAGGCGACGCGTATTTCATACCATTAGGATAATCATCTACTTGTTTACCTTCAATCCTATACAAAAAAAATCTCCACTGCAACTCAGCCAGGGCATGAACTGCGGAGTTCTGAGTTCTAACTTCTGACCTCGCTTTCTGTGTAGTTAGTATAGTAAATAATTCACAAAACAAGTTTTACCCTCGGATTGTTGACACAGGGACTGTGTAAGAGAGGAGCCACCGTTTAGCCTTGCAGCTGTAGTAGGGGTACGTCCACCACCCCTCCATTGTTACTCCGGGGGGTGAGGGCATGAACTTCGGAGATCTAACCTCGCTTTCGTGTGCAGACACATACCTGAAAATGTATTTTAGTGAATACATATGACTTCATAAGTGTTATATACATATATCTAATTGCTTACAAAAATTATTCACGCCATGGTAATAGTGTACACGACGCGGTTTTCATACGCGCCTGCCGCGTTTGCGGGCCCGCGGCTTCTGTAGAATATGCTTAGATTTATATGCAAAAAGTAGGAGCAAATTTCACGACGCGTTTTATAACCGCAGCGCCTCGGTGTTTGCAGTTCCCGCGGGCACTGCGGCAGCGGTCGCCCGTCTGTAGAATCATACAAGTTTGCAAGCGTTGATTTCAATCGCGATGGCTGTGTAACCGCACAAATTACTGATCTCGTGAGTTTTGAATTAAAAAAGCAGTTCTACGTCCGCGGCGGGCGCGAGTGGAAACTGCTCCGTGAGTTCTTAGCCTTAGTCTGCTCTGTTTTTGAACTACATACCTACAGCCGAGCTTGAGCAGTGCGTCTACAGGCGATAAGGCTACACGCCTTCATAGTTACAACTACATCTGCCTATTTGAATTATGTGATCGTAAATGCTGTTTTTTTAAGAATCATAAAAATCAATTATTGCACAGTGAATTTTAAATAAAAATGCATGTGGTGTTTATGATTTCATGAAACTCATTCTTAACAGCTCAAGTAAATCTCAAAAACAGCACATAGTCTATTGTTATTGTTTGCCATATTTAGTAAGTACTACTTAGGCCATAGGTCTTAAAGTCTGAGTTTTTTACCAACTCCAAAAAAGAAGTAATTAATTATCATTTTTTATGAAACAGCATTTCAAAGAGACTACCGGCTCTACTGATACAAAACAATCACTAAAAAAATATGCGCAACAACAATTAAATAATTTAGATGCTAGAAAACTACCAAAAAACGGTTTCGTTTTTTTTGGTAGTATTTTCGAGGTAATAAGAAAGTGAGAAATGGCCGTGCCCCTCTACTTTGTTCATGTGGGAAAAATACTGATCAAAGATTTACAAAGCAGGTATACATGCGAGTGTGGATGCATGTAGATACCCGGAGAGACCTAAGTTGACATTCCACTATCAAATCACTGGGGTTTTATCCGAGGGTGGTGTCAAGAGCTTCTGAATCCGGCGTGTTTTTATAAAAAGAGTAATGAATGATGAGGAAGCCAGACAGTTCCGCCAGGATCATGAGGTTAGACACTCGATACTCTCTGCCAACCCCTTAAGTGAATTGGTGTGAAGATGTGTAACTTATGCCAAAAACCAGTTAAATCGATTGAGGATAGCTGCTTTAAAATTTAGTTGCAAATTTCCAATTTTCAAGTTAAGACCAAACAAATCAGTAAGCTCAATAAAAAAATAAAGCGAAAAAAAGTGAGGAAAAACTAAAATGGACGAAAAAAAAAATATGTCATATATTTAATTAGCAGGGTGATATTTAATTATATAAGCCTTATGCTTCTCTATCTTCGAAAAAAACTGAATTTTTTTTGAATGGCTAATTTGTTGCTAACCGCGAGGTTTAGACAACTTTAGTGGTTAGCAGACTTATAAAAAGGGAGGAGGTTCTGTGGAGCATTTGAAAGGGCATCATTCCGATGTGGTTTTATTCAAAATAAATAAAACCATTAATCCAGGATCTAATGATGAGATGTAAGAAAAATAAAGGGGAATCCTACTTTTTTGTATACCTACTACTTTTTGTAGACGATTGAAGGTTAAATATTGTTGTTGTAAGTATATTTTTTCATCGACTGTACAGTGCGTGTTTCAAACTGGTACCTACTAGGGATGTGACGCATATTACATTATCAATACCGGAGTCGGAGTTTTTTTAAATGTGAATGATCGGTGTTGGAACTAGATTCAGAGTCGAAGTCGGGGGCAGTGTCTCAAGTGGTTTCAAAAGAGGTATGTTAGTCAACCTATTAAATATAAATTTCACAGGCAATGAATATAGAAATTAACATGTTTTAATTACAATTGGAAAATTAAAACAGCTTACTTAATTGCAAAAATGGTATAAGAGGGCGGATAAAGTTTCCGATCTCGTAAATAAAAACTTTCGTAACGTTTGACCTAGGTTGCTGATTGCTCCTGATATTTACTATTCTTCAAACTCCCTTTTAAAAGTGTCGGAGTCGTAGTCGGAACCCAAAGCACAGTAATTCTATCTTCTTACAAACGAGCAGAAACGCGTTTATACCTGCGCGCCTCGGTAGGCACTCGGTACCTATAACATAATTCGTGGTTACAATAACGAACGGTCTATTGCGATAGTTCAGTAAGAGCAAATATTTACTTAATATGCTAAGCTGTTTGCCCGTGACTTTGTCAGTGTAACATACTTAAGATTTTCATACAAATTTTCATCCCTTTAGGAGTGGATTTTGGATATAACATTTCATCAAAAGCGGTTCAGTTGTGTAAAGTGCGACAAACAGACAGACAAGCTTTCACATTTATAATATTTACACGGACATGGTGCTGTTTTTGAACTTTGTTTGAGCTGTTAATGATGGATTTTTATGAAATTTGACAAATAAAAAACACCTCATATTGAGAAACTGGCAAATAGGCTTAGTTCAGCACCATTTGCAGTAAAAAAATAAGAACATTAACAGATGTTGAAACGGCCCGAATAGTATATTTTAGCTATTTTCATAGTTAAATGTCTTATGGGATACTTCTTTGGGGAAATTCTGCACATATAAATACCATATTTGTATTACAGAAAAGAGCTATTAGAGCTATTTATAATCTTAAAGTAAGGGATTCTCTCCGAGAAAAATTCAAAGAAATAAATATTTTAACCTTCAGTTCTCAATACATTTATGAGAATTTAATGTATGTTAAAAAAATCCATGTATGTTTACAAAAAATGTGATGTTCACGACATTAATACGAGGAATAAAAATAATCTAGCCGAATACAAAACTCGTCTCCATAAAATTAGTAAATCCTTTTTGGGTCAATGTGTATCTTTCTACAATAAGTTGCCCATTGGTATTAGAGATCTACTTTAAATAAGTTTAAAAAATGTATAAAAGCAAAACTATGTCAAAAAGGCTATTATACGGTCTCAGAGTATTTGGAAGATGAACATGCTTGGGGATAGAGTTTTCAATCTCCCACTAAAATTTGTAATGTGATTTGTTGTACCTTTTATTTAAGTTAAAGTAAGATTGTAATTTATATTTTTAATCTAGTTTATACGAGTATTGTAATTATTATTATTGAAAAAAGACAAGCCCGCTGAGTTTCTTTCGCCGGATCTTCTCAGTGTGTGGCCGCGATTCCGATCCGATGGTAGTTTAAAAAAAATGTCGACGCGCACAAATACCACTTGTATGGTTCAAGTGAATAAAGATTTTTCTGATTCTGATTCTGACCATATGCATTTTTATTGAACACTGACTATTCATTAAACGATTTTATTTTGTTGTAAAAAAATACAACATTTTCCCCGTGTTGGTCCGGGCTCCTTTGCAGAATAGACCATCTGCCTTCCTGCAAGGCAGCTCGTAAAACGCGAGTACAGGCTTACCGTCACTAACACCGTGTCATCTGACTAGGTCGTAGAGTTTCGCAGCGACTCACCCGGATTGGTACCACCGCCTTACCTATTCCTGCCGCTATAACGTCATGACGTATTCCGGTTTGGAGGATAAGGTAGCCGGTAAACTTACTTTTGCTCGAGGCCTAACATCCTGGCCTCAGGTTGGCAACGCATCATTACCACCTTTGATGTCTCTAGGCGGCGTGAATTTCTTTCCATCAGGAAATCCGTCTGCTTGTTTGCCTTCCAATATCATAAAAATTGTAATTTTCACGATCACAAAACTAGAAAAAAATTCAAATAGGCAGATGTAGTTATAACACTGTAGGCACTGATATTGACAACGTCGACGCACCACATGACTGTAGGTATTTAATCAAAAAATAGGGCCGAGTTAAAATACTTTATATTATTTTACTTGGCCGAGGTGTCACAATAATCGAAAGTTCCGATCTACCGGGATCGGAGTGGAAGCTTTGTAACAGCCCTATTACATAATATAAAGTACAAGGTACGTTTGTTTGTAGACAGATGCAGG
>NJDC01002582.1:72404-112671 GCA_002245475.1 Calephelis virginiensis
GGGACTTAGTGTCTTCGGCTAGTCGTGGGTGCCTTGGTTGTACCTCTGCCTACCTCTTCGGGGATATGGGCGTGAAGATACTTTTTTTTTTTAAAACAGCTTACTTAATTGCAAAAATAGTATAAAGAAGAGGGTGGATAAAGTTTCCGATCTCGTAAATAAAACTTTCGTAACGTTTGACCTAGGTTGCTGATTGCTCTTGATATTTACTATTCTTCAAACTCCCTTTTAAAAGTGTCGGAGTCGTAGTCGGAACCCAAAGCACAGTAATTCTATCTTCTTACAAACGAGCAGAAACGCGTTTATACCTGCGCGCCTCGGTAGGCACTCGGTACCTATAACATAATTCGTGGTTACAATAACGAACGGTCTATTACGATAGTTCAGTAAGAGCAAATATTTTTTTAATATGCCAAGCTGTTTGCCCGTGACTTTGTCAGTGTAACATACTTAAGATTTTCATACAAATTTTCATCCATTTAGAAGTGGATTTTGGATATAACATTTCATCAAAAGCGGTTCAGTTGTGTAAAGTGCGACAAACAGACAGACAAGCTTTCACATTTATAATATTTACACGGACATTGTGCTGTTTTTGAACTTTGCTTGAGCTGTTAATGATGGATTTTTATGAAATTTGACAACTCAAAAACACTATATGCATTTTTATTGAACACTGACTATTCATTAAACGATTTTATTTTGTTGTAAAAAAATACAACATTTTCCCCGTGTTGGTTCGGGCTCCTTTGCAGAATAGACCACCTGCTTTTCTACCAGGCAGCTCGTAAAAGACGAGTACAAGCTTACCGTCACTAACACCGTGACATCTGACTAGGTGGTAGAGTTTCGCAGCGACTTACCCGGATTGGTACCACCGCCTTACGTATTCCTGCCGCTATAACGTCATGACGTATTCCAGTTTGGAGGATAAGGTAGCCGGTAAACTTACTTTTGCTCGAGGCCTAACATCCTGGCCTCAGGTTGGTAACGCATCAATACCATCTTTGGTGTCTCTAAGCGGCGTGAATTTCTTTCCATCAGGAAATCCGTCTGCTTGTTTGCCTTCCAATATCATAAAAAAAAATAATGATCACAAAACTAGAAAAAAAATCAAATAGGCAGATGTCGTTGGCTGAAGGCACTGATATTGACGACGACGAAGCACCACATGACTGTAGGTATTTAATCAAAAAATAGGGCCGAGTTAAAATACTTTATATTATTTTACTTGGCCGAGGTGTAACAACAATCGAAAGTTCCGATCTACCGGGATCGGAGTGGAAGCTTTGTAACAGCCCTATTACATAATATAAAGTACAAGGTACGTTTGTTTGTAGACAGATGCAGGACGTGACAAGTATGTCAGAGCGACACAAAAAGGGGTCAGGGTGCAGATGCTTTATTAGTTTTGAATTCCCTCTAGAACCTTTAGTAGCTGTACATAAAATACTATGAAAAATTTCGCATATTTTCTTTTTTTTTAAACTCTTTATTTCACTAAGGGCCTTTCTTCACTACTTTGTTCCGGAGTCAGAAGTGTGAAATTCGAATGAAAAAAATATCACATTGGACTCGCTATTTTTTCCATTTCTCCGTTAAAAATCGATCTATAAAATTTATTCATATCCCCGCAGCGGACGTGAATTAGATTACATCTCAATTTATAATCAAAAAAATTAACATCCGAGCGAAGCCGGAATAGGCAGCTAGTAAAATCATAAAATATAAGTTATGCGTAAAACAGTAGAAGTGTTTCTTCATTTGAAAATATGAAATTCTAAACGATTCGTGATATATCGGGTGCCTGATTAGACTAGCGAAAAACGATACTGTAACAGCGAACTCGCCAATAAGTATTTTTACAGTACTCTCTAGGGTTGCCAAGTTTTTTAATGTACATTTATTTGGGTATAAATATTTTAATGTTGTAAATATTTTTAGTGCACCTCGCACAATTTTTCTATGTATTTGCATGGCTGTCCTCTGACCGGGATATTACATCTAAAAGACACAAACTTAACTATCTTACTACAAAGGTAGAGTGGAGGGATACCCCCTTCACCTTGTCATTAAGACCGGAACACGACAGTGATATACACTGCCGTTTAAAAGGCAATGAACTACGCTGTAGAATGCAGCTATTGTTATGGATATGGTATTGTAATGATAAAGATATCATGAACTATGCTAGCCTATTCCGAGCTGCCAATCAGGTTCATGGTGATTCTACACGGGGAACCTGAACTATTACAGTTAAGGTAAGGGTACATCATTCTATAAGTTATAAAATGAAATGACGAGGATGAGGTTTTTACATTTCTTAGTGAAAGCTCGTTGAAGACTTATTTTTATTACTCTAAGCAAAAACTTTTTTACCAAGGGTACTCAGGATCAGGTGGTTTTTCAAGTTGTGGGGAAACAACTGCCACTGGTTCGGCAGCTCCGTATCTCTCCCACGCCACCGCACTGTTCACCACACCTTCCGATCTTAACGCAAGAGCTCGGGAACCCACAGCACGTTCTGAAGAGCTTGCTCCCATTACCAGACCTTGAGATACCGCCATAAGCACTTCTGAAAAGAACAAAAGACATGAAACGATCCATCTGATAACCAGTGACAAGGAATTATACTGCTACTAATCGTAGTTACGCAGTTACATATATGAGATAGTTGGAAGTTGACATTACTTGTCCCTCTAGATGGGGGTACGAAACTTTCAAGCATTGACGTTACTGCAGCAGCCTAATAATAAATCCCTGGACAAGTTATCCAAATTGAATCTAACCCCAAAGTAAGCAAATGATATATGGTTTTGTTATGGTTGTTAGTCAATGATTCTAATACATAGAAATACTTAACATAGATCGCCTCTATGGCTTAACGCTTTATTTATTGGACTTGCCTCATCATGTTATTGAGGTCCCGGGTTTGATACCCGGGTCGGGCTATAAACGAGGCGGTAATAGGTTAAAAAGTTGGATCCGGGTGCATCGTGGAATAGCTTTAATATCAAGTTGGAGATTATTTTGTTACCAACGCTGCTTTATATGAAACCCTTGGCCTACATTCTTCAAAGGAGCCCGGGACTGCAACGGGACTTCATCTTAGTCTGACTCTTACACCGTACCACGATTCGGCTGTGGAACACTCATTTTGTATTCATTCTTATCCCAAATTAAAATCCCTTAAAATTTTAAATTTCTAATAGTCTGCACAATCGTTGGTCGAGGGGTTAGCATATAACGCCACCGACTAACGCGAGGCTCAGATTCGATTCCCAACGGGGGTAGGCATCTGTGTGATGAATATCTAGATGAAATTTTGTTTTGTGTGTATGTTTATTAAAATCGTGGGTTTGTGTTGCGGTGTCATAGACGTGTCTCTGTCATGGACCATGGTGAAAAACTTATTGCTTAATTGTTATTAAAAATGTATTACTCTGTTTAAATTAAATAAATAGCATTAATATGATCACGTTTCCGAATTCCGTGCTAAGCTCAAGTGGTTGCCTATTAACATTCGCCGGAACTGCCATATTGACCGCCTCGTTGGTCGAGTGGCTAGCGGACACGCCTAACTACATCGACCAACTGCGAGGCTCGGGTTCGATTCCCGACGGGGGCAGGCATTTGTGTGATGAACATTTAAATGTCTACATTTCCGGGTCTGGGTGTTAATTAAATTTATTCTGGTATCTATTTAAGTATTTCTGTGTATTAAAATCGTTGACTAACACCCATAACACAAACATATAATTTGCTTACTTTGGGGTTAGATTCAATTTGTGTGACTTGTCAAAGGATATTTATTTATTTATTTATATCCTGTCTCTTCTGTACTCTATTATCTTTAATCTATTTGTGCCTATTTATTTAAAGAAGAGATTTAAGTTCCGTAATAGTGAGGTAAATTCCTCAGGTCCAGCGATAATTATACTTTTCGAGTTCCCTCTCGTAACACTTGTTACTATAGCCGTTCTTTTACCTCGCAAGCAATGAGGCTTTGGAATTCTCTTCCCGTAGATATCAGGAGAGCTCCAAATATTAATATTTTCAAAAGTATGTTAAAGTGTCACTTTCTATGTTCACTGTGATTAATAATTTTATTGCTAGTTCTAAATTCTAATACCTATAATTAAAACAGGCTTCTGCTTTTAGGATGATTTATTTTGTCTAGTATTAGATGTATTTTTATATTTTTAAGAGCACTATTACACAATAATCCGCTATATCTTGTTCCATACTCGAGGGTTGCCTGGAAGAGATCGCTGACTTGGCGATAAGGCCGCCTTTGTGTATCTTATAACTTAAGTTTTATTTGATGTATTTGTAATTTCTCTGTATTTGGTGCACAATAAAGAGTTATTGTATTGTATTGTAGTGCCACGCCGCTACAATCGGCAGTGACGCTACTGCATATTGTAGCGGCGCGGCGCGGCTTTTGTGTTTCGGCCCTAATGTAATATTAGCTACTACGAGTGTCAGAGGCGTAGCTATCACCGTCTCAGCCGTAGCGTCTGGGCTACGAGACCTTGAGGTAGTGACGTCATGGGCCGTATATAATTAAAAGATGGCAAATATCTGTATATTATGTAAAAATGATTCCCCGATTCGCGTGGTCATCGCATTATATGTTAGGGAACGTACCCACACTACGAAACCCGTTAAGGGGGGGGGGGGAAGGAGGTCTCTAAAATACTACGATCAGTCACGAGAGGGAGGGGGATGACAGATTTTTGTTACGTAGTTGATTTCGCCAAAATTTCGGACTATACTCGAATATGGTGCGCAATTTTACGTGCTTCTCAAACTCTCAGCTAGTGGCATACTTACGTCAGAAGTATATTGATACGTCAGCTGATTGAAAAAAGGCACGAGCAGTCTGTTCTAATTCTTCTTTTGTAAATATGGCTTTCAATCGTTTTTATGACTTATTTAGCCAATGTCAGGTACGGGGGCAGTTTGTTGTATAGTGAAGTTGTCGAGCAAGTCCACGACAGTCTACGTTATACAATAATTACTACGTAAAAACTTGAAGGGGACGGGGCCTTTGCATATACTACGAGAGGTTACCGACGGGAGGGAGGGGTCGAAAAATTTAAAAAAATAGGTCACGTAGTGTGCGTACGTTCCCTTATGTTAAATAAATCATTTACTTTTTTCCAAACAAACTGTTAGTAGCTGTTAATGTCAAGAGATACGAAGTTCGCCGTATCATCTAGCTACTTGCATTTCTTAGATTCCGGAAATATTCTATATTCAAACATATCTAAAAAAATGGTATGAATAATTAAAGGAATCTTTATTAAAGAATAATTCAATAGAAGTTTTCTTTCATGCCTGACGAGGCAGATCATTTAGAAAAACTAAAATGGTCTTTCTAGGTAGACATTCCATGATCAAATCGCTCGGGTATTATCCGAAGGTGGTTTAAAGAATCTCCAAAACCAGTTGTATGAAAGGAGTAATGAATGTGGAAGGCACGCAAGTGTGCAAGGATCCTGAGATTTGGCATTCAACACTCTCTGCCTACTACCTAAAGGTCTTGGCGTGAAGATATGTATGTAAAAACGTCTTAAGGTATAGATTACCCATATTGTATACTCGTTACAATCTTCAACTTAGGCAAATATATAATCTACTAGATCTTCCCCGCCGTGTTAAATTTACTAGATCTCCCTTGGGACAATAAGTGCCCTATGTCATTATCTGGTCAATAAATTACCTCGTTATTCAAAACTTATGTCATACTAGCAGTTTCACGCAGCTTCGCCTGCGTAACTTAGCTTCTACTGCACCGATTTTGATGAAACAAAGCCTATGTCACTCTACATTATAGCATTCTAAAGGTGAAAGAATTTTTGTAATCGGTCCAGTAGTTTCGGAGCCTATTCATTTCAAACAAACAAAAAATCAAACCTATCCTCTTTCTAATATTAGTATAGAAGTTAGACTAATAACGCTTTGTTGCGATGTGACAACCAAATGTGATAAAACACTCTCACCAATTAGCCCGGATTGGCGTCACCCCCTTACCTATTCCTGCTGGCATAACGTCAGTGCTTGACATCGACGTGATTCGGCTCCTCGGAGGATAAGTTAGCCGGATAGGATAAATTTACTTTTGCTCGATATTTAACAACCTGACTTTAGGTTGGCAACGCACCATTACCACCTTTGGTGTCTACGCGGCGTGAATTTTTACCACCAGGAATTGTCGTGTGAAATCGAATCGTGTAAATTACCATCAGAAAATCCGTCTTCTTATTTGTTTGTTGTATAAAATAAACACTTTTGCATTTGTAATAAGTGTTGGTATAGATTAATTTTTTTGTTGTTTGCAAAATATATAAATAAAAACAAAGGTCCGGCTTATATTTAGTTTAAGAGATTTCCTCGAGTCAACTTTTTTTGTAGCTGTGATCGAACAGCAAAAGCGGAAAGCATCATGAAATAAGTAAATACTTTCTATAAAAAACAAGATATTACGTTATAAAAAAATATACGTACTTACATCTTAATAATAACTTAATCCGTCCTTTTAATAACTATAAAGTTCTCAAAGGTTCTACCTTGTTTTTAATCGACTCAATAGTAGGGGAGCCCAAGAGGGGATTTTTGGACTAAACAGGCGCGTCAGATTAAGATCTGAGAGATACACTGTACCATTGTTGAACACCTCCATTATGTATCAAATCTCTACATAGAGACGCGCATGTAGGGTTGTCGGTCTAATTTTTTTTTGGCTTGAAAATATACTCGCGCATGTCAGATTAAAGTACCGCGAGCTTATTGCATGCCAATAAGTCCATGTTTGAATTTTCTGAAGATTTGGACAAGGCGTACGGGAGTAGGAGTTTCAGAAACTTACAAAAACCAAGTTATATGTTGTAACTAATCCTACCCTTCACTTATAAAACTTGCTAGTATTTTGATCAATAAACTCCAGAGACAGAGAGAGAGAGGATGAATTTTGAAATATTAAATCATACTAATTAAATAATTATACGTAAATAAACAAACAATTACAAAATTTTAAAATAAATAGGCAATAATATAATAATAATTATATATAGTCTATTAAAATCCAACCCCTCCCTACAAATGTATCTAACACTAGTTTCTCACGAGTTTTAGGCAATGAAATCCGGAAATCTCCTAGGTTAATTTCTACGCCTTGCTTGCTATGAATTTTTTTCCTAGATTCCGGAATCTCTACAGCAAGTTATGTCTTACGCTATGCACGTTGTCGCACTACGGTTACGTAAGATATTACCGGATCTCCACACTACTAATTTACCGACGTCTAGGTATTTATTTCTTAACTAAGCCGTAACCAGAAATTAATTTAAAAGTTTAATTTGGCCAATTAATTGTCTAGTGGTGTTAATTAGAACCCATATATTGTAGTAGGTAACCCGTTAGTTCTGCGATGCTACAGTTCACTTCTTATCAAATTCTAGTCCTACCTCCCTAACTCTTCCTTATTTTATGATGTTTACAGCCTACTATAGGAAAATTCTCTCTATCAATATGTAATACAATTGATAGCCTGGGAATTTGGGGTTCAATGAGTGAAACTAGCTCGATAGAGTTAGTTGACAGTTTCTTTAATTTGGAAGGGACTAGAAGGTTAAGATTTAGACTCTACAAGGCGAATATAGCCTTACAAATTATTATGATTGTAATAGTTATAAAGGGAAGGACTATGTTTTATGTTCTGTTCATGTGAAACTCAATCACAAGTCTATCAAAGGACTTTTAAGGAGAATCTGACAATAAATTGTGCATGCAGTTCTAGGGCTTGACCATAACAATAAACATTGATAGAAGTATCAGTAGTTTGTACATCGGTGTACACGTACAAGTACAAATATATTTATTTAAGTAGTATTTAAGTAAAAAATCCTAATTAATTTCGTTATTAACTGGAAGTAGTATGTTTAACATAGTGAGTTCGTTGACTGAAGCTTAAACCTTTAAATTACTTATACAACATCGGAACACCATCACATATGGCTTAGTCAATACATGGGCGCACAAGCATAATGATAAGATATGTCTGGTGTAGTGTGTACAATGCGTAGGGTTTGGTTGAATATAAGATAAACACATCTACACCTTTAAATTGCCCTACGGTGTCATAAACATAACTTGTGATATCGTCTAACAAGTGGTAGTTAACGTAAGGGGCTACCAGAAACTGGTCTTCTCCTTCTTAAATGCATAATACAGACATATGGATAGTCCAAATAACATGTACTAAGCACCGTGCGCTCTAACTTGTGCCATTAGGCTACAAAACCAAGTGAGAACGCACTCAATTTAGTTATTCACTAAGCTCGGAGGTTGCGTCCGGACGCTCGTTTTCCTACCCATCTCGATGACCTTGGTTCGACAATTCCACAAGACAGGTTTTGACGGGGAATAAAGACATGACTAAATGTAGACGTTTCAATCCTATATTCCACCTGCAAAGTGTGGAAACGTTTTGGTCCCTACTTGTACAGTATTTCTGTGGGTAAGAGTGTATATGAATCTTCCACGGTAACTCGAACACCCACACTTGACCTCCGATCTATTCAATTTAACTCCAACACATCAGGCTGTACAAATACACACCGTATAAAACTAATACGGTATATCTATGTCAAACAATTAGTCATCCCCATGACTCTCCAATAAATTTGTAACAATGGTGAATTGACTATTTTTAATTATTAACACTATTGCAACCATAACTCTTCTGGTAATGAAGTTACAAAACTGGTTCCACATCAATAAATATCCCTTTATTCGACTACTTACGAATGCAAATCAGCAACAGTTAAATTTTAAATTTTAACATTGCTCTCCATAAACAAATCATTGTCAAAGTCTTCTGTTTGATTTAGATAAGGGATAACTCACATTTTATTATAGCCCCTCTATCGCCAATATCGGGGAAAATCATTGGTCCATCTTATCTGGATGCAGCATGCAGGGCCAGGAATTTGACAGATAAACGTAGCACAAACGTTACTTCCAATGACCTCACTGGCCTTTATTCAGCGAGAGGATCAGCTTAAATAAAACACGATAATATCTAACGTAATAGGACCATAACAATATTCCGTTATGGATCAGCAACCTTGCTGTCTAACATTTTGACAGCTTCTCAATAAAATAAATACAATTACAATATTGTAAAGTGATAGCAAGATAACCTAAACCCATAAAAGTCATGGTTGTCAACATATAAGAGGTTATATTAAATAAAGAAGTGATATGAGAGTCACGAGAGATTACTACAAGATACTCCTTACATTAGGCATAATTTCACCCATAAACACGTCAATTTCTCATTAGGATAACCGGAGAGAAGGAGTCACGTGCCTAATATTGTATTATCTTATATTCTTAGCAACTGTATGAAAATTAATTTATTTACCCACTTTAACTTGTTGGTAACACCGACTATTATGTGGAAAAAAATATATATAATATATTCACACATAAATATTTTGATCTGTGTTCAATCTATTATATCAAATAAAAGGTTTGTATGTTTGCAATGGGCTTAAACCACACTTACAAATTGTTTTATTTTTCCAAGTTAATTTTACTTCAATTGATGGAAATACCCTAGACCAATAGACTTGGTAATTTAAATCAGAACATTTAATTTTATTATAAAACTTCTTCGATAAATAAACAAGAAATTAACCTTTCTGGCCTTACACCTAACCTACATCATAATATGCGATAGTAAAAGACTTATGTATTGTACCCAATTTAAATCTTTTGTATACGCTTTATTTTTTTTTTTTAAAGTCACAAAAAAGCAGGCTTTTTTTAAATTTTTTTAGAAGACATTATAGGAAATATACTTTTAAAACAAATTGAATTTTTTTATAGTCTAAATATTTTTAAAATAGCGCCCTCTAACGGCTAATATAGCTAAACTTACTTCCACCCTATAAGTTTAAAACATAGTAGTTAATTATCAAATCGCAAGATGGCCCAAAAAAATTACGTACTAATTATTATATATCATCCTTATTATCTGCAAAGTTCCATAGATTTGTCGCGGAAATCATGGTAATAGATGACTACTCATATTTGATTTATAACCTAACCCATATATTTCAATGAACATGAGATCACAATACTTTCTTACTCAACTTATTATGAAAATAGATATGGAATTAATTTTTTGACAAACTAACACTCGGCTCATTCCCTTTAAAACATAAAATAAACATCAATATTATTTTCATATCCCTAAACATATAAACCGCACAAATCTCAAACAACAAACGTAAAGTATCTACACAATTATCTGAAAAAAAACCCACAATAAAACACAACCTAAAACAAAAGCTGAAAAGGTAAAACAAAGAAGTCATTATAGGAAATATACTTTTAAACCTAATTGAATTTTTTTATAGTCTAAATATAGTCCTGCAATTTCACCCAGAAACTAATAAAAATACAAGTTATATTTTCTATTATTTATCTCCGTAAACGAATAATCAAAATCGAATATTTCAGCGTATTATTTTTAAACTAGCGCCCTCTAATGGCTAACATCGCTAACCTTACTACTTCCCTATAAGTTGTAAATATATTAGTTAATTATCAAATCTCAAGATGGCCCAAAAGAAGATCATATATGAATTAATGTAAATCATCCTTACTATCCGTTAAAATTCCATAGATTTGTCACAGAAATCACTGCAACAAATGACTACTCATTTATGATTCATAACCTAATTTAATTCAATAATAAATTACAATGTACATGTAATCACAGTACTTTCTTACCCAACCTACCTTAAAGGTAGATATGAAATTAATTACTTGGCAAACTAACACTCAGGCTCATTTCTTTTAAAGTTTAAAATAAACATTAATATCATTTTAATACCCCTAAAAATATAAACCGCCCAATTCACCATTTACCGTAAAATATCTACACAACCATTAAAAGTATTTTAACAACCTACCAAACCACAACACAAATAATGTGCCTCATAAATAAAAATCAATTGAGTAATTTGATGGTTATTCTATTATAATAAATATATTTTCCTTTTTTTCTATATCATTTTCTATTTCATTTAATTTTTGTAGAAGGTGCGCTATTAAGATATCCCAAGGTTTCTAGAAAATTTAATACGAAGCTCTTCAGTTTTGTCTACCTACATTTTAACGATATATTCCTTTTGTTATTATTATTATTTTATTGTTATATTATTTCATATTTCCCCAAAAGCTACTAGTTTTAATGATTTTTGAGTAATGTGTGTATAGTTAAATGAACGCTAAATACATCTGAACAACGTTTAGTCAACCTCGAAGGTCTTTGTTAATCCATCTGCATTAGCATATTCATTTTGCAGGCTTGTATTTAAGGATATTGTCCTCAAATAGCCAGGTCCCGTAACCCAGCCAGATTTTTCCAGAGGCCTAGAGGCCTAGAGGCCGGCTTAACTCAGGAAATTCCAGCTTTCGTGTAATTGTCATTTGGACAATCTGTCTGGAGTTTTTGAATGTATTTTTTTTCGTATAATGGTTATATGACTCGTGTACTGTAAAGTTTTCTTGTACAGTGTTGTGTACGAAAAGGTTTGTTTTGGACCCTAATTACCCCTTTAAACTAATTTAAATTAAATTTAATATACCACAAAACCAAAATAACTGATAAAGCTTCTTTACCAAGTAGGTATATCTCCATAGACAAAATGACTTACCCCTTTCGGATGCCCACGTGATAAAATAGACTAAAATAAAACAAAGCCCTTAATAAATTATAAAAATCACTGGTTCAACCGATAGAGTATCCTTTTCTGTATCTGGCTATTTCCTCGAGCACAGCTTCCACACTCTTCTTGATTCCAGCACCAAATTCCCCGCCATTTTCCTCGACCTCACCTTTTATAGCCCTTAATTTCTCCGGTCACCCTTCCCGCCAATATTTTCTTAATTCACTCACCAATCACAAACCGTCTCTTTCCCAAACCATCGCTTATTCGTCATTCTCATAACATTGCCGCCAACCAAACATTCATTTTCCTATCTTATTTAATTTTTTTCACAAGCAACCAACCATCTATTAATTACTTAAAATCCTAGACAATAAATAATGTCTTAACTCCTTACACTTTATTTAATTTCTTACAAAATTAAATTATCAAATATTACATAAAAATATTGACTTGCATTTCCTCTTCACAACACATCGTGACATCCCATTCTTAACCATTAGACAGAATCATGCTGTCTTTGTCCCTCATTTTGAATTATTGTAACCAATCACCACACTGTCCACTAGCGATACACCCAAGACGCGCCATTACAACATATTAGTAAATTCATCGTCTTGATAACATTGAAAATATTACTCACATATTTAATCATATATTAATTTATATGTTATATTTTCAGTTAATTATTAATATCGTTTTACCCATACATTCCTGTAATTACTCAGGTACCTTTTATATTTGGAATATCAACTATCCAGCCTTGTACCAAATTTTTGACTATATTGTAATAATGACCAAACATTGGTTCTTTTCTACCCGCTAATTTGAGAAAAATGTTTAAAACCGTTTTGGTTCGATTTAATAAATAAACCGTCAAATTTTAATTTGCTAACACCCCATCAAGCACAAACCTAACTAAATTTCGACCCAATTAATTTATGTACTGAACATCATTATTTATACCAAATCGTATATTCTTGAACTTTTGATTTTACTGTAACTGTAAAATCTCTTTTTTTCTTACAAACAATTATTAGACCTTTACTATGTGTTTATTATTATATAATTATTTGTGAAATTATCTTAAAGCCTCATTGAAAAACTCTAAATTGTAGCCTAAACCATTTATTTTCTGTTTAAATTGTTAGCGCCTGTAAATATTTTAACAGCAATACACCAAAGCAACGAACGTCCAAGTATTTAGACTAGGGTCCGTTACAACGTGTTAATTTTCCATTACAGCAATCTGTCTGATTGACATCTTTCTGTCATCGGAGACGCATCAGGCATATATATATTATTAATATCTGATGAGTTCGGCTAATAATTATTAATATCTGATGAGCTAAAATAGCAATTTCAGTCCAGTGACTGAAATTGCCATTTTAGCTTCTAGACACTTAACGCACCACTAAAAAGAAAAACCTTACATGACCTTTTTTAACCACTCCACTATTTAACCGACAACGTGCAATGAGTCCCAATAACGCTGGAGTTACTACACATTTCGCATCGCGGGCTCCCCTACTACCAAGAAAGGAGCAGGTTCTCAATTTAAGTGCACGTTTTTTTGTTTGTAAGTTAAGTATCTTCACGCCCATATCCCCGAAGGGGTAGGCAGAGGCACAACCAGGGTACCCACGACTAGCCGAAGACACTAAAACCCACAATGTGACAGGTAGCAAACCTATCGCCAACTGGGCACATATCCAATCCCGAGCAACATTTTTTTATAAATTTGGAAATACACCATTTTCTTTTTGTTGCCTGACTAGGGATTTGAACCCGGGCCCTCATGAAGTCCAGTGCAATATTTGGACCGCTAGATCATAAAGGCGTTATTTTTGTTTGTTACGCGATTACGCGGCCAACAGCCAACCGTTTTTTACCGAGTTGAAAAAAACGAAGAGTTTTTAATTCGGTCAGTATATTTTTTTATGAATGTACACCGATTTCTCCGAAGTTTATAAACCGATTCACATAATTCTTTTTTTGTTTTATGCGAAATAGTTTCAAATTGGTCCCATAAAATTTTGATTCAGGTAGGCCCATTAGTTTTTATTTTATAAGCATTTTTATCTATATTCACCTATCCCGATGTTTATTTTTATTAAATTAAATCATAACAACAATTAACCAAAAATTAATAAAATTAAATAACTACGTTAATAAAAACCGAATTCAAAACAAAAACTAAAAAACTACCAAGCCAATTTAATACTTATGATTATAATATAATTTTAAGTTTAAGGCTTTAAACCTATTAGTAAATAGCACAAATAAATAATAGATAATATTATTATCTGTATTATTCTTTATTTTTTATTTTACTTTTTAGTTTTAGTTTTTAAGTTTTAGTTTTGAAATCGGTTTTTAGTCACGTAGTTATTTTTATTCATGGTTCTTTTTTAAAACGAAAGTTTAAGATTCCAAGGTAGTCCCTTAGTTTAATCATGATCCGACTAGTGGTTTTTAAGTTATATCTAATAGTGCATAATTTTTTCACTTATCTTGACATTTATTAAAGGGTAAATGAATGTGGAGGAAGCCAGTAAGATCTACAAGGATCGTGAAATTTGGCATTCGATTGGACTTGACGTGAAGATATGAATGTGTAGAAAAGTGCTATCAAATCGTGACGTGGTACCCAATGAAATAATAGAAATTGTATTTTGCAGTTTTACTGCAATTAATTATAAAGTCTTTATTATACTGGGATTTTTCAGACTATAATTGCAACTTTTCTTTAGTCTTTGTGTATAAATAAGAAGGATTATGTGCCAGTGTTAAGTTTTTTTTACAACAAAGTAACCATTATATAACTATTTGAATAAAATGCGAGTGTTTGTCATTCTTTTAAAAATTTTAAACGTTCATTTCGACTGCACCATTTTTTAAAATGTCTACGTCGTTCTACGTCTACTCTAGGCACACTACATCGTTCGCCGCTGGTTATAATCATATTATAACAAAATTATAACAACAGAGTATAATTGCATTCTTTTACGGGTGGTATAAATTTTATTAGGCACTAAGATGTGGTACAGTTATAAATGTCACTCTTTATTGGCCACAGGAACTACCTATATTACTGCCGCGGTTCACAATATCGTAAACTGGAATATATGGGGCCATATACTTTTAATGTGTGGTTCTATTGTAGAGGAACTCCAATGAGGTGGTTCCATGTCAGGTGCACTGTAATATGTCGTCATTTCTTTACGTACGTTACGTCTCGGTAAAGTACATGGTTTTATTAACAAAGTAGCTGAGCAGACAGATGTCGTACTATTAAGACATGAAATAATTTAATTTGCAAATTTCTACAATAAAAAAATACGTATTATTGCGTGCAAAATAATAAAGACGTCCAATTTGTTCACTATTCACTGTCTTTACTTTTATGTCGCGTTATAATACGTATACTATTTTTTAGGGTATTTTTTGCAAATGAAATAATATTATTAGATTACATAAAAATATTATATTTAGAATATAGATTATAAATAATAATATTATATTTAGATTTAAGTATGGATTTTTTCATATGATCTTTATCTACCAAATAGAGAGATATGCTGTGAGAGTGAAAACAACTAGAACAAGGATACATCTCAACCAGATGTCCCAATGGAAGTGGCAGCAGCGACTCTTCACAAGGTCTGCGTGGCGACCGGTAGGTGAACCTGTGTGTCGTGGACCCGCCAGCAGGAACTTTAAAACATCAAGGTCAGTCTTTTCCATTTCATTATGATTCTGATGCGTAGTGTTTACTTATTAAAGAAACTGTGTCTTGTAAATTTAATGATAAATAAGAACATAATGTAGGTAGTAACTTGAAAAGGAATTAGATGATCGAGTGTGTTGTTGAAATTGATAATTATTATATCGAGATTTAATTTAATGTGTTACCAGACATTTGCAATGTAACGTCATGATAGGCCGTAAAATACTATTGAAAGGGTTCAGTGCTAGTATGACCGAGACGAATTTCAAAATCACAAAAGTGTATAACGTAAACAATTATAATTTAGATCTACCCTCAAAAACCAATTTTACTCTTTTCGATACTGAAATTTTTTGTTGATTTGAATTGATTGTTGATCTTAACTCGATATTCGGACTTTTAGTTTAATTGATACTAATTTAGCCGTAAAAAGGTGACCCTATCGGTTGAGTGCAGAAGAAAGGCGAGTAATGCGTGAACGTGTAGACGAGTTATCGCGTATGAATGGTCAAGTAGAGCGGATAAAGTCAGTATTGAAATCAATGTTAACTGAAGTAGAGGCGAAAAATCGATAATGACAGTATAGTTTAGGCGAAGTACAACTAGCAACTAACTATACGGTCAACCAAACGGCAAAAGCTAGTCCATTAGAATTGTTAATAGGTAGAGTTACCCGTCCTTTATCATTAATGGCAGCTGACGATGTAAAACAAGAAGTTGAGTTAGATAATATATGGGACAGTGCATTACTTAATATTGAAAAGGCAGCAAACTTATGAGAAAGGTAGATTTGATCAGACAAAGCTGAAGTTAAATAAATTTTCGGTAGGTAAATTTGTTTTGATTATGAATGAGGAAAGAAATCAGACTAAGTAGGATCCTAAGTTTAGAGGACCGTTCGAGGTTACAGAAGTTCTTAAAGGTAATCGTTATAGTCTAAAGGCGCTTATTTGTAATCGTAACTACAAATACGCTCATGACAGGTTACGAAAAATGTCAGACAATCAAGGTATAACTGACGACATGGATGTAGATGTAGAGCTAAGCAATCGTAATAATGATGAGAGTATTTGAGTTTCCATGATGATTGGACCGTACCAGAGGTTGTCGTGTAGCCGTAACTCTGTAGAAGCGGTATTATATGTAGTCCGTGAGTACGCGGTAAGCAGGCAATTCTGGCGGAGGTCGGGTTCAGTTGGAACCTAAATAACTGAAACCGTTGTAGTAAATATTGTGTAAAAATATTTGGACCGATATTAAACCGATTTACGTAATTCGACTTTTGTTAGATGCGGAATAGCTCCGAATTGGTCCCATAAAAATTTGATCCATGTAGGCCTATTAGTTTTCATTGAAGTGAAACTTCTTTAGAATCGTTATGATTTCAAAACGGGTACAATGGAAAAAAACGACAGGTAAGAGACACAAATATATATTCATCTCATTCTTTTGTCGATTTACTGAAGTTTCACTTCTATCGTGTGTGAATCGGACACACACCTTTTTTATGAGCATTTTTCATCATTTTCACCTGTCCCGACGTTTATTTTTATTAAAATAAATCATACCTGCTCTAAACTTAAAAGTACCTATTAAATAAAAATAACTACGTTATTATATCAATAAATTTAACCTTACAAAGCTAATTAATTGAAATTCCTATTGTTGCAAGTTTTGTCCTTTAGAACTAATAAAAAGTCATTGTTGATTGATCAATTTTACGTTGAAATGACTTAACGGGAGATTACTTCACTTCGTGGAGCCGTATTTTAATATACGTTTCCTTTGAGTTTTATTTGGTGTCGATTCAATCCTATTTGGCATACTAAGTATACAATTTCGTGGTACACTGGCGTACCATAGCGAGCGGGAGTTTGTATTTATTGCTGTAATTCTGTGTCTTTTGAGAATTTATAGCATTATTTGTTGTTGTGAATTAAATTTGATGCGCGAGATCCTATTTCGTTCTATGGTCAGACCCAAGACAGTTTACAAAGTATCTTCACATCCGTAAACACAAAGTCCCACAATGTAATAAGTGGCACACCTATCGCCAACCGGGCAATGACGTTTTTATTAGAAAATTGAAAAAAAATATTTTTTTTTTGCCCCACAAAGTAATTGAACCCGGGACTTTTTTGGAGTTTGGAAGGGGATTGAAGCACTGAAGTTATGGTGGCAGGAATAGGTGGTACCACTCTGGGCGAGTCGCTGGGAAACTCTACCACCTAGTCAGATTTTACAATGTAAGTGACGGTAAGCCTATGCTCGCATTTTACAAGAAAATGTAGATTGTCTATTCTGCAAAGGAGTCCGGACGCTTTTTAGGTAGTAGATTTTTGAAGCGACTCGCCCGATTGTGACCACCACCTTACCTATTCCTGATGCCAGAACGTCAGTGCTTGCCGTTGTCGTGTTCCGGTTCAGAGGATAAGGTAGCTGGTAAACTTACTTTTGCTCGAGGCCTAACATCCCGACATCAGTTTGGCAACGCCCCATTACCACCTTTGGCATCTCTGAGGGCATGAATTAATTACCATCAGGAAATCCGTCTGCTTGTTTGCCTTTCAATACCATAAAAATATTATGACATGATTTCTGTTATTGGCAGTAATAAAATTAATTTAAATTATTTAATACTAGCTGCTACCTGCGACTTCGCCCTCGTTTTCACAGAAACCCGGTGTGCGATCGGGATTTAAAATAGCCTATATGTTAATCCAGGTCACAATCTATCTGTCTTCCAAATTTCAGACAAATCCGTTCAGCCATTCGAGCGTGAAAGAGTAACAAACATCCATACATACATACTTATAAACTTTCGCATTTATAATATTAATAGGATTTTATTTATACACAATTCAATAATTTAATTCTCCTTTAATCCCTTATATTGTTCCGAGTCTCCTGAACCGTATACCGGTAGAATAGACCGTCTGCCTTTGGGCCAGGCTCCTCGTAGGACTATGAGGTGAGGACTGGTTAAGATAATGACAGTGTCATGTTCCGATCCGGAGTGTAGGGTGACCGTAGATTTGAACTAGAATAATTGGACTAACACCTCGGCCACATGATAGCGATGCACTTACAATATCATGTTGTGTAGGCGGCTATCTCCTACTATCCCTGATAGTACGAGTAGTAGAGTTACGTACTAGTTTGCTGTATTTTGCAATAAAAAAAAACAAAGAGCAGTTCTTTTATCGTTCATTCTAGAAAGTTCTGTCAGTCATTTTATTTCCAAGCCCATAGGACTATTCATTTAAGTTTAACCTATTTCTTCCGAAATAGCATCAGTGGTAGCAATTGTCGTGTTCCTTACTATAGAGTAAGTTGAGTAAGTTAAACTTACATATGTGATCAATGGTCTATCGTGAAATATGTTTTGATAAGAAAACGACAATCCAATAATATGTCCATAGACGATTGTTTCCTCTTACCACATGCATCAGGAGATCCGTTCACTTGTTTGCTATCACATAATAATAATATAAATCTCACCAACATCTTTACACAGTATTAATCTAACTTGTGTAGCCAAATTTAAATAAATTTTAGTGACAAAACAGCGACTATGATTATTATTTATTATTAGCTATCTTATCACATAAAAAACCTGTAAGAATCACGATGAATCGTCTAAAAACTTTTAGCTTTTATAAAATGATGAAGGTCTGGCTATTCAAGGATCTCAGAATATTGGGTGTAGTGAGATTGCATGCTTGGCAGAACTATTAACTACAATATAACATCTCCTGTGTTCGGAACGGACAGAAACTTCAGACAGCAAAGTAATGAAGAGGTATCAAACTTTCGACTATAATAGATAACTTCGTACACGTTGTTGAGTAAGATATTAACGAGGTAATCAATCTAAATAAGACAAAAGAAAGTAAGTTCTACGTCCGCCTTCCTGAAGAGGTAGTCAGAGGAATAACTAGTTTACCCACGACTAGCCGAAAACACTAAACCCTACCACCAAATACGATAGTGGCAAACATATCGCCAACCGCGAACTTATCCAATTTCGGGAAACATTGTTTTTATTACAATTCCAAAAACTTTTTCTTGTTTCCCAACCCAGATATCGAACCCGGTACCTCATGAATGAAAAACACTCGAGACTAGACCACAAATACGATTTACACAGATTATCCAGATAGTGAATCTAAATGCATCAAAATCGATTTAGTAATACCCCTTAACTCAGAAACGGCTGTACTGATTTTTACTTGTTGGATTAGTTGCAGATTCTGGAGTTTTGGGTAGCCAGTACATAAAAAAATAGAGTACGACCCTGATCACAGCATAGAAAGCATCGTAAACGTATTTCATAGTGGCTACATTCGACCGTTTTCGCTGATCATCTTTATAACCAACTGCTGGTTCGCTTTCTTATAAGTTACTAGCCGACCCGGCGAACTTCGTTTTAACACTCAATAATCTATGCCTACCCTACATAATTTGATATAACTTGGCGTGAAGGTATACAAGATGTCCTGTACGTTCAAATGTTTCTCTACATTCCGGATTTCAAGTTATGTGGTCATTTTCTGCTGTGTTGTTATTTTGTAATTGTAAAAACTCCACAATTTATGACTTTTAAAAATAAAAGAGCCGTCTGTAAATTAAATACTACAAAAGAAAAAAATGGACTAGGTGTTTTTAAATTATTGCTAAATGTATATTTGACTTTTACAGGTCTCCTATGGCAATCCCTATAACAAGCGAGATTAAAAGTACGTAAAGGCTTTGTTGGTATATAATGTAAAGTAGGTAACAAAATTCAATACGATCAGTTATGCAGATTCGCCGTGAATCGCAGTCGGGATACAGATAATCAAACAGAAAGTCAGACAGACAAATATTTTAGAAAAGTGTTCTGCTGTCCATTTTTAGTCGCCTGCAACTTTATCTTCCTAAATATCTTTAATGTACGAACTTATGTATCATAGACTTATTGATAATTATAAAAATAAATAACTACTATAACATCACAATATTAAAACGTGAAACAAAATCTTAGGACCTTTTTTACGGAAATTGAGCGGATGGAGGAGTTCGAAATTTGGCACACTTATAGTTTATGTGTAGGGGAAGTGCAGAACGCTAATATTTTTAATAGTATTGCTTATAAAGTACATTAAATAAAAAAAAGACCTTACACACTACCTTGCATTTGACAAACAACATATAAAGTTTGGAAACAATGTACCTAGTTGGTCTTGATAAATTGAAGATGGCGTTCTAATAAAAGCAATATTAAAATGTATTGTTGTCACATTTCGACCAATGGGCTACCACTAGTATTAAAAGTCCAAACAATAAAAACTCACTCGAAATTTACTGAGATAGCTTATTCATATTTAAAGGTAAACGTATTAACGAAAAGAAAAAAAGCTATTTGTGTAGTAGGTAGGTACTTACATCACGCAAAAACTATAGGATATTTTTTTCCAATCCATTTCATTGAAAATTATTCACATAAGGCTTAGTACGAAGTTCACAGGTAAGGTATTAACAACAGATTTAGTAACAGATGTAGAATAAAGGTTTATTCTACATCTGTTACAACGGATTTCCGCAAAGTAACGCCAGATTCAATAAAAAGAAACATGTAGTTAGAAATAAAACATGAAAATGAATTATTTAATCTTGTTAGTTAAATGTTTAAATGAAATGTAGATGTTTTAATTCTTCGTGCAAATTGCGGCTGTTGGGTTTAAACGGTTCTTTTATTCAGATTTTAAGTGTTTTCTGCCGCAGCGCAGAGCACCGGCTCTTCATTATGTTAAAGTTTTAATTGTTTTTGGATAAGATTGGAATCGCTTTTTTATTCCATATTCGTAATTACATGTAATATTGTGCTTGTGCAAACGTTTTAATATATTAATAAAAACTAGTTAAGCCGGCAGACTTTGTCATATCCTGAATAAGATAATGGTAAGTAAGTAAGTATCTTCACGCCCATATTCCCGAACAGGTTGGCAGAGGCACAACCAGGGCACCTACGATTATCCGAAGACACTAAGCCCCACAATATAATAAGTGGCAAGGCTATCGCCAACCGGGCACACATTCAATCCTGAGCAACATTTTTTTGAATAGAAAATTGGAAAAACCACATTGGTTGCCCTACCCGCCGATCGAACCCGGGACCTCATGAAGTCAATTCCAACATCTGGACCGCTAGACCACAGAGGCGATATTGGTTTTCTTTAAAGTTTTTTTCTTCTCCTGACAATGACTAACACATATATATCTGTATCTGTATTAAATCATAGTATCAGGTATTTTATTTTTAGCCATTTTTCCGTACTTGGGGTTAATTTCCACGAATTTTTAAGACAAGACAAGTTGACTAGTGGCCTATAATGAAGACTAAAATGGGGAATACGTATTTTGCTGCCCACAGTATGGTCATATATTATGTTATAATACATATAATATACTATATACTAATTTTTGATTGATTTGATTTTCTGACTACCTCCTTTAAGTACCGAAACTACTTTTGCAGTCGAAACCAAAAACGAAAACACACTTTCGGAATCTTAGTTTCGGTCGAAACCAGACCCGAAACTCAAGTGAACATGTTACAAATTTCAATTGACGCTGACATCTGGTGCAGCTGGTCATAGCCATACCCACAGCTATAAAATAAAAACACACAAAACACACTATAAAATAAAAAAGACAAGAAAATAACGGCGAAGGTCACAATTTTATATAGTACGTAACATAATATTATAAACTAAATATGAACCGGCGATACCCGGCGAGAACTTGTTTGTCGCGAAATTTCGAAATAAAAAAAAATATTCAGTTGTATTAATATTTTCTTTTCTACCAAATTGTTTTTAATAAATTATTATGTTCTGTTAATTATTGATTAATTTATATGTTAAAATATTTAAAAAACTAAATGTGGTAGAATTAAATGTTTTGTAAAAAACATCCACCTATTTCAAAGAAAAATTCCACAACAGACAGGCTATAAATAGCTAAGTACTTACCGAGGATTCTATGTTTGTGGTATTTTTTTTTATTTATTTCTGATTACATCGTTACAAATACTAAAATTAAAATATCTTAAAACTTTCGTATTCGCAAAAATGTTTTGTGCAGCATCTTGAGAGGTTTCTTAAGAAGTTTTAAAAGGTTTTACATGAAAAGTTGAAGTTGGTTGATATTCGTAACTGTTTGGGAAAGCAGTAGATTTGATTTTTGTTAAATTCCGAAAGTTTCACTTAAAAAACCGGAGATATTATTGCGTTTATTTTTAAAAGTAGGTTTCACTTAAAAAAACCAGAGATATTATTGCGCCCCGGAAGCTCGGGAGTTTATACATTATTACCGGAGTCTCCCGGGAATCACGGGATGTTTGGTACCCTATATCATCATCATTCATCATTAGCATCTAGCCGCAGGGCCGTGTGATTATTAGTCTTATCATACAAAAAGCTATTACCAACAAGTGGAAAAGCTACACATTGTTCTGATGCAGCACAATTCTTGTTTTTTCAATTTCCCTTGGTAATTCCCACTGCTATCGGAATACGTCCTAGATATTCGTTTCAGTGCAATGTCGGCGTTTAACATCATCCGGATTTTGTGACTCGGATGTATGAAAATCGGAAATGAAGGTTTTTACTTGAAAAAATGTTGCTATTCAAAAATTTAATTTCACAAAATTACCTAGTTTAATTTTTTCCTAAAGATAAGAGGAGGTCATAAATTCACCAGAATGTTTTTTTTATTTAATTGTTACGCAATTATTTAGCCAATAATAAACGGATTATCATGTTTCATTTGAGCCGACTTCTAAAACAGGAGAACGTTAAATATTTGACTTTGATTTTTTTATAATTTAAACATAATTTTGTATTGTATTAAAATAATTTGTAACATCTTTTTAACAAAAGAAAATGAAATTAAATGAAAAATATTTATTTGGCGAATATAACACCAAATAAATATTTTTCATTTAATTTCATTTTCTTGTACGATAATCGATTTCATCGACTTTCGAACGGGTTTTGCTATTTAACTCTAATATTGTAGTGGTCCCATTGTTGTCCAGTCTAGATCTGATGATGAAAATCTTGGAAATTACTGATTGAAATCGATGTCAGTTTTTTGGAGTTCTTCCTACAGTTTACTGACAAATTCAAAAGGTTAATCCAAACAGAGCCCTTACTTTAAAATTATTTATATTAAAACTTTGAACAGCGCCTCTATTGGTACGAACTACATTTTCAGACCAAAAACGCTGTAGATTTCGATACGTAAATTGCTGAACGTAATCTATAAAAACTCATCTCGTAGAAATCAAATTCGAATTCAATTGCATATAAGCAAATTTACTAAAGGTTAAGTAAAGAGCAAAATACTATAAAGGTATAAGAAGAGAAACGTAGTACAATGATTAATAAGAGAAGGAGACCTTATTTAAAGTTAAAAATAAACCTTATTTAAAAAAATAAGGTTAATTTTTAACCCTCTACGGAAAAAAAGGTTGTTATAAGTTTGACGTATCTAGGTGTATGTGTCTATCTGTGGCGTCATAATTCCTTAACGAATGAACTTATTTCGGTCGAATTTTTTGTTTAAAAGGTGACATGATCGAGGTTGTTACGGATAAGTTTTTTTGGGCGTTGTTATTTAACATTATTAAATTATTATTGTTAAGTAGACTAGCTATCATTCGAGGCTTTCAACATCTGCATTTTTTTATTTAGAAACCATCTTAATAAGGTGGAAAACAAAACAGAAAAAAATATAATTAAAATTGGAGTAGCTGTTTACAACTTTTAGTGAGACATAGTTTAATTTATGCCTTTTTTGTATGATATTGGAAGGAAAACAAGCAGACAGATTTCCTGATGGTAAAAATTCACACCGCCTTGAGACGCCAAACGTTGCAATGGTGCGTTGCCAACCTAAGGCCGGGATGTTAGGTCTCGAGCAAAAGTAAGTTTACCGGCAACCTTACCCTACGAACCGGAACACGTTAACGGCAGGCATTGACGTTATGGCTGCAGGAATAGTTAAGTAAGTAAGGAGTAGGTAGGCCTGTGCGCATAACAATAAAACTCGCTGATTTCTAGCCTAAGCGTTACTTAGTAAACAAATATTGTTAAAGTACAGCTTTTGTATATTATGTAAATATATTAAAGAAAAATTATATTGATAATGTATGTACAAACTATAGTAAAAACTCGACAGCAACTAAATAATCCATTTCCATTAGAAGGATGCGGTCTTCATCTTAATATCCAAGAGTGACTGGCAGGAATTTGACAGTCTGTCACTAAAGTACACTTAATAGTGAAGCCGGGGAAAAATTCCAATAAACTTTTGGTTATATAGTATTACAAATATTTGTAAGGAAGCTAAGATAATCTTTAGAGTTCTGGAAAAAGGGAAACTTAAAAAATACATTGTAAGTGATAGATTGCACGAGAAATTGGATTTTGGTCAGCTTACGCAATGCGCAATATTTTAACTTTCTGACATATTTGTATATTACCAATTTTATTGGCTGTTTCCCATCATTTTATAAAATAAAAATATTTTGTTTATTCTTTAACTTTAATATAAATTAATAGAAAATTTAGATATGAAATCGGTTATTCTTTATCTTTAATATTTATTCATATAAATTAACACAAAGTTTAAACATGAAATAGGTTATTCTTTACCTTTAATGTTTATTCATATATATTAATAGAAAATTTAAATTTAAAATGGGTTATCCTTTACCTTTCATGTTTAGATAAATTAAATTCCTTACCAATTTAAAATATTATCCGGTGAAGTTGTAAAAACCGCGAGGTTGACAACACATTAGTCATGAATATAATTGTAAGTATATATAATATATATTTGTAAGTAATTTTAAGTGAGTGACAAACGAGAGTCTGTGTACGTGTGTTTGTAGTATTGACATTAACAGCTACGAACAGAGTTCAGGCTGATGTGATGACCCTCGCAATGGGGATTTATTAAATGTGGATAGAATATAATATGAATATACGTTTCTGTTTTTGACGGAAAACAAGGAGTGTTATAAGCTTGACTTTTCCGCTCGCGCGCACGCGCGCCCCTGTTTGTGGGTGTGTATATGCGCGCGTGCGCGTTTACGTGTGTGTACTTGTATATATGGATGTATATAATATATTTGTATGTCACTATGCTTGAATAGTTTTGACGATGACGAAGTTTAAGCATATCTTACCAGCTGTCTCTAATCCTAATTGGTGGAGGATGTTTGCTGCGATGTCCGCGCGTGCCCTCGCAGCGTCCCACCTCGAAGTGTGCAGCGGCGCGCGTAGCCTTCCGTACCGGTGCGTCACGCAAAGGGCACCAGTCGCGCCCGTCGCTACAGCGTGCACCAATCGGAGCGAAGATTCTACTTCCTCCTGCAGCAAAAACATACGTTATAATACTTTAAGGGTCATAGTTTAAAACCGCAAGCAATTAGTAAAAAACAGACAATTTAACAAAAACATTAAGTAAAGTATCTTCTTCACGGCGATATCCCCGAGATACCTAGGCAGAAGGACAATCAGGGCACCCACGACTAGCCGAAGACTAAGTCCCACAATGTGAGAGGTGGCAAGCCTGTCGCCAATCGGCCACAAATCGAACACCGGGCAACGTTGTTTTTGATTATATAAAAAACATTTTCTTTTTGTTGTTGAGTCCACAAGGATCATGTTTTGTACTTGAGTCCGGGAATCAAACCCGAAACTTTGTAGGCTCAAGTTTAAAACGGTCGGGTTTTGGACTTGAGCTTACAAAGCTACATACATACAGAGGCGACTAACGGAGATATAACGTTTATATACCCTATATCTTTGTTCAACGATCAGATCAATCGGATATTATCCGAGGGTGGTGTCAAGAGTCTCCGAAACCGGCGTGTTTGTATGAAAAGGGTAATGAATGTGAAGGAAGCAAGACAGGTTTGTCAGGATCGTGAGGTCTGGCACTCGATACTCCCTGCCTACCCCGTCAGGGACTTGGCGTGAAGATATGTATGTATGTATGTCTTTGTTCAACGTATTCAAACGTGCAGGCTTTCTTTATGATTTCAAAAGGCAAAAAGCAGACGGATTTCCTATGGTAAGAAATTCACGCCGCCTAGAGGCATCAAACGTGGTAATCGTTACCAACCCTAGGCCGAGGTTTTAGACCTCGGGCAAAAGTAAGTAAACCGGCTACGTTATCTTCCAAACCGGTGCAAGGCAACGGCATGTACTGACGTTATGGTGACAGGTGTAAGTCGGTAGTACTCCATTCTGCAAAGGAGCGCGGAACATCACGGGGAAATTTTTATTGGTATTTTCAAACAATGCTAATATTACCAAGCAATATATACCTAGCAAATAGTAGTAGTATAGTAGTATCTTCACGCCCATATCCCCGAAGAGGTAGGCAGAGGCACACGACTAGCCGAAGACACTAAGACCCACAATGTGATAGGTGGCAAGCCTAGTAAATACATATCGTATTTATTAGGTACGACCAAATCGCTTGGTATTATCTATATATAGTTATAAATTGTGTAACTAACACTACTTTCTTTTATATAAAGATATAAGCTTTTCTCGCCTCTGTGGTCTAGCGGTCCAGAGTCGGACTTTGACGTCTTGAGGTCCCGGGTTCGATCCCCGGTTCGGACAACGCAAAAAAAAGCATTTTCAATTTCATAAAAAAATGTTGCCCGGGGTATAGGGTATGTAACTAGTTGGCAATAGGCTTGCCACTTATCACATTGTGGGACTTAGTGTCTTCGACTAGTCGAGGGTTGTCGATGGTTGTAGCTCTACCTACTTCTTCGGGGATATGGGCGTGAAGATACTTTACTTTAAAAACTTTTCTCTCCACGTAATAAAAAAAAAATACAGATAATAAATAAGGTTAAATTGACGTAAATTAGATGAAGCGCTCATGGCTATGACGCTAAATATATTCGAGACTTTCTCAACTGGAAATCCCGTTCTATTCAAAGTGCTCGACCCCTGTACTTACGTACGTACTTATCGATCTAGCGTGTAAATATAGGATTTTTATTTATAGCTACCCTACGCAATTATTTAACCGATTTTGATAAAATATAACTTACGTTCTAGGTGAATATACGTGCTGTGCATATTTAAAAATGTTTAACAGAACACATTTCTAGCATTTTTGTCTGTCTGCCGCATGCACAGAGTGGATTGCTAACTTAGACGGATTCCGATGAGAGAGGGTTTAAATTCAAAAGTCAAGGGTTTGTTTTGCCATTTCTTCTCCTGACTGGTTGGGTTTGGAAACGGTGGTAATGTACAGTAGATAGGATTAAAATTAATTTACCTATAAAATGATTTGTAATAAATTATTGAACTTATCGAACATTTAAATAATTTGTAAAACTCTTTGTTGTATGAATATTAAAACATTGTGTATATAATTAAATAATCACTTTTAAAAATATTAAAATATTTGCACAACACAATGGGGTAGAATATGTTGGTAAGCTTAAATAATTTTGTAACAACTTCAGCACGCATATTCCGCAAATAAATATATTTTCTTTTCTTTTTTCTTTTAAATAAATAAAATATTTACTAAAAATATAAATATGTGCTCTGATTTAAATGTTAAAATGTATATAAATATTTTATATTTGCACACCACAATGTAGTAGAATACTATGTTGTATGCTTAAATATCTTTGTAAAAACTTTTTAACACACATATTCCGCAACTAAAAAAATTTCAAAATGAATGTTAGGCTATAATCTATCAATGTCTGATTTCTTTTATTGCTTTTTTGTTTCGTAGTATGTTCTTCACAGATTTAAAGTCAAATTTTTTATAGGTTAAGTATATGAAAGATATTTATTTTCGGGATATGTATGTTAATAAGTTATAAAATTATTAAAGAATTCCAACATATATAAAAAATATAAAAAGAGGTGTATGTGCGATTCACACACGATAGTTAAGTAAGTACATATATTTTATATAAGTACATATATTTAAATAGATATCGCCTGTGTGGTCTAGCGGTCCGGCGTTGGACTTGAATTGCTGAGGTCCCGGTTTCGATCCCGGGGTCGGGTAACAAAACAAATAGAAAATGTGTATTTTAAATTTTCTAATAAAAGTATCTAAGGTTGCCAGGGATTGGATATGTACCTAGTTGGCGATACGCTTGCCACATTGTGGGACGTAGTGTCTTCGGCTAGTAGTGGGTGTCCTGGTTGTGCCTCTGTCTACCTCTTAGGGGATATGAGATATGAGCGTGAAGATACTTTTAAACAAATTTAAAATTTAAGTAAATTTAACACTATCTACCGTGAACTACAACCGTTTTAAAACCTATCCACCCACGAGAAGAAACTGCAAAATAAACTCCTCGGCGACCCAGGACTATAACCTTCTCCTACCACCGTTTCCAAACCTAGTCAATCAGGAGAAAAAACAACAAAACAAACTCACCGGTAACCAGGACTATAATCTGGCTTTAAAAAGTAAGAATATACGAGTTATAATAATATAATCCTAAAACTAAAAATTTTTAAGGAAAAAACCTGTATGTAACGTAGCTAAAAACATATACACAGACACACATAGAGACGCAACAAACTTATATAACGTTACGTTTTACATCAAGGGTTAAAAACACATAACAACAGGCCGTCCGCGTCGTCAAAGTCGAAGTAATACGTGGTAATACAGCTAGTAATATACAAATACAGTAGTACAATTTAAATTATGCGCTTCGACTATATTCGTCTTACTTCGGAAATCCGAATGTATTTTAAAGATATCTGTATAGAGTTGTTATTACACATAATTAATCATTTCGCTTAAATTTAGATTAGGTCAGCCACTTTAAAAATAAAAGTATAAAGTGTAAAAAGAGTGAACAGCGTAAAGCCGAAGCGCACAATTTCAACTGTAGTACCTACTGTACAAATAAATACCATGAACTCTTTATTGACTATTTTACGATTTGCTGGCAACGCTGTAGTATTAGCTTCTGATATATTATTTGTCTTTTGGATTTTTCTTTCACACATAACTAGCAGTTAAACCGCAATTTTGTCAGTGTAGAAAACATTTTCATAGAAACTTTTATCACCACTAGTAGTCCCTTGGGGGTTGATTTTTGAAAAAAAAAAAGGCGCCTATGTTTTAACTCGTGTCAAATATAAGCTAATATAAATAATATCAAATTTCATCGCTATCTGTTCAGCGATTTTGGCCGTGAAAGGACCATAGACAGATAGACTTTAGAATTAATAAAATTAGTATTAATCTCCCCGTGTTATATAGACCACCAGTCTTCCTGCCAGGCAGCTTGTAAAAGGCGATCATAGGCTTGCCATCACTAATACCATGACATCTGACTAGGCGGTAGAGTTTCGCAGTGCCTCGTCTGGATTGGTACCACCGTCTTACCTATTCCTAACGCCATAACGTCAGTTCTTGCCATTGACGTGTTCCGGTTCGGAGACTTCCTTAAACTTACTTAAGCTAGAAGTTTAACATTCCGTTTCAGGTTGGCAACGCATTATTACCACCTTTGGTGTTTCTAGGCGGCGTGAATTTCTTACCATCAGGAAATCCGTCTGCTTGTTTGCCACCCGATACCATAAAAAAAATAAAAAAAAAAAAAAATAAACATTAGCCGCATGGGTTTTGGCGCCATCGTGAGAAAACATAATCGCAGGCTTTTCGTAATTATTGAGGTCCATTAAAAATTATCAATTTGTGTAGCATTTTGTATTATTTTGTTCAGTTAAAGTGTACAAGTGAAGTAATTATAAAGAAACTAGTGTATCGTGTTTTTCCGCGTTGCCGCCAAATCTCACTAAATGAGCTTTAGTCAGGAGGCCACCGCTTTACTCAAGACCCCGACTGTTTATGACTAAGTTTGAATAATTTACACCTGATTATGTTAAATTGATTAACTCGATGCAAAATTAAACTTGATTACAGACCAGAACATAATAGTCATTATGTCATGAAGAATAGGTAACGCAGTGGAGTACCCTGGCTACTACTACTACTACCCGGGAAAGTTTTGCGCAGTACTCTGCAATCAGTGGTCGTGCTAGTGATGACCTTTTTAAAGTACGCCTCTTATAAGCTTGCAGGGAGAATGGCAAAATACCTAGAGAGCAACAACATGGAGAATCTTCAACTTCTATTAAAAAAATCAATATGAATAAATAAAATGCATTTCAATTTAGTTCCGACAAAAAATCACTTTTATAAACCTATCCATAAAATGTTGTTCAATTTAATGAAAACATCAGCACTTCACTTAATCACTTTTCCCTCCCTTCGAAGAAAGTGTATTGGGAGGAAAATCATTGTTAATGTTTTAGATCACAAAATAGCAACAGGATTACAAGATTTTTTTATTAAGGACAAGCATTTGCTGATTTGATTGATTAAAATAGAAACGTTGTTTGCAAAATAAGAAGTATTTTCATGCCCGTATTCCCGAAGAGGTAATCAAAGACTAATAGAAACTAAATATAAAGATTATATATAATCCAACACAAAGATAAATTGGATTTTTCCAATTTTCTAATAAAAAAATGTTGGTCGGGATTGGAAATGTGCCCGGTTGCCGATAGGCTTGCCACCTATCACATTGTGGGGATTAGTGTCTTCAGCTAGTCGTGGGTGCCTTGGCTGTACCTCTGCCTACCTCTTCGGGGATATGGGCGTGAAGATATTTATATATAGGTCCCACAATGTGATAGGTGGCAAACCTATCGCCAATATGACAGTCAAACCTAGGCAACGTTGCTTTTCTTAAAATTGAAAAAAAAAACAGATTTTGAATGGGGAATTGAACCCGAGACCTAGTGTACGCCTCGCCACATACCGGACCACTAGGCCACAGAGGCTAAGCGAGACTAGTGTTATTTAGCTGAGGTTGACATTTAAGTCTTCCAACGTAAATATTTATCGGCCACCCAACTAACCATACAGAAAACGACAGTAGCGACCAATATTACGGCAGGCAGGCAGCGAGCAGGCTTACCTATTTAAGGCCACGAAATCGATACAGGAGGTTAAGATATGATAGTTTCTGTTATATCAATAAACTTAAATAATGTTTTACTACAGCAACTTATTGGTTTTTTCTTAAAGTAGATTAAGTACGAATAGGAAAACCTTGATTCGTTTTGTTATCTTATGAGCGTGTAACTAGCTCTTACTCACGACTTTGCTCGCTTATCAAAGTATTTTAACACTCTTACGGGAACTGGTTAAGATATCAGGATAAGGAACTAATGTACGTCCGATTATCTATATATTAATACGTGATGCCAAAACTTTTACGAAAATTGCGCGAACGCAGGAGCATAAAATTTGGCACACTTATAGTTTATGTATAGGAGAAGTGTAAAATGCTAATATTTTTCAATAATAATGCTTACAAAGTACATTAAATAAATAAATAAAACATTACCCACACTACCATGCATTTGACACACACAAACAAGTATGTTGATGATAACGATAAAAGATCATAGATGGCGCACCATATAGTTTGGAAACAAAGTAGTTGTTCTTGAGAAAAGAAGATGGCGTTCTTATCAACAAGAAATTTAAATATATTATGGTCGAATTTCGATCAACGGGCGACTACTAGTAGAAATAAATTTCATCACGATCGACTAATTTTGAAATTTTCCCCCATTCCCATTTTCTTTCGGCCGATTCGAAAGCTAACGTGATCGAGATGGCTCGCAGTTATGTTATATTACATGTAATATTACAGGTTACATTTTTTGAATTTTCGAATCACGACAAAGTAAATAAGTACATAATATTACATAAATTAAATACATTCACGAAGCTTTTCACAAATTGTTCAATCTTTCGTATAACATTTCATCATTTCAAACAACTTGTTATATTTCGATAGCACTTCGCCTTATTTAATGAAGCACTACTACTGGCTCTATTTAGATATTTTAATATAAAATGAAAGCTACCATTTCTATATTCAAAAATCTTAACATTTCATATCTAGTCTAGCATATGATTTTTTTTTTTTAATATTTTTTAAAAGTGATGATATTTGTGATTCCTCTGGATTGGCAAAGCCGTCTTTGATATACACGTCATTATCGCTTGAGTGCTCGACACTGTCATGTTCCGGCCTCAGGGTACAACCAATACGTTTAACCAAATCAAAAAATAGTTATTAATCTTTTTTTAAAGCAAAAAGAGACGTTTATTCTAGTAAATTTTTCTTAACAAGTTAAATGGATTGTTTTTTAAATCTTTTTCATGCAGTGATTTATGAGTCAGACTGGCAGACATTAAGTTTGGGGTTTCCCCTTGTTGATTCGGGCTCCTTCGAAGAATGGGCCATCTGTCAGTGCTTGCCGCTGACTTGTTCTATTTACGAGGTAAAGGTAGTCGATGAACTTACTTAGTTCGAGGCCTCACATCCCGGCTTCAGGTTGGAAACGCACCATTACTACTTTGGTGTCTCTAGGCGGCGTGAATTTCTTACCATAAGGAAATCCATCTGCTTGTTTGTCTTCCAATACCATAAAAAAAATAAGTAAGTAAACTTGCAGTACACCTGGTACATTTATTTTTTGTCTTTATAATTTTAATTGACCTATAATTAAGTGAATTCGCTTAAATTTCCAAACAAAAAAATAATAAAGTTTCGAAGCTTAATTAGTTTCTGATTTACGGACCAGTTTAATGAAATACAAGAACATAGAATAAGTAATACAGAAGAAAGTTAGTACGACTTAATTAAACTTTTTACATTTTCATTTATAAACAGTATTGACTTGTATTCAACAGTCGGTTATTTTATAATAAAAGCCTTTATACATGAAATCTTTAAAGCTTTAAGCGTTGAAACGCAAGATTGCTTTTAAAACTTAAAGCTTTTTTGTCATTGTCATTGTTGACTTATAAGTTCTTTCTTTCTTTAGGTTTTGGCATTCAAATAGACATTTGCATCAAATTTACCAAAATTGGGAATCAATTATAATTAGTTATAAGCCATCTATAAGTCGTTTCAGGGTATTGGCTAAAGCGGTGGCCTCATTACTCAAGCTCATATAGTGAGATTTGGCAGAATCAGAAAAATCTTTATTCACTTGAACCATACAAGTGGTATTTGTGCGCGTCAACATATTTGTAAACTACCACCGGATTGGAATCGCGATCACACGCTGAAAAGAGAAGGCGGTAAAGATGAAATAAACGATACGCCAATGTATTTATGATTATTTCGTTTGTGCAATTTCACTGAGCAAAATTATACAAAATGCCACCAAAATTTACTAATTTCTCTCAATATAAACACGAAATTCAATAATTATGATAAAACTTCCACCATATTTTCTTTCGATGCCGCCAAAACTCCGACTTATAAGTTTTAACACATCTTCTTCTTCCTTTTTATCTATTTTGCCATTAGTCAAGTAGAAATTTGCATCAAATTTTACATCAATGTTTATAAATTATAATAAGTTATTAGTCATAAGTCGTCAGTAAGTCATGTCAGGCTCTTGGGTAAAGCGGTGACCTTTTTCCACAAGCTCATGTAATGAGATTTGGCGGCAACGAGGAAATATACGATAAGCTAATTTCTTCATGATTATTTCATTTGTGCACTTTCACTGAACAAAACTGTACAAAATGCCAACATTTGTCTAATTTCACTAATTATTAACACGAAATTCAATAATTATGAAAAAACTTCAACCATCTTTTCTCTCAATGGCGCCAAAACTCCTTTGACACATCTTTGAATGGGATCCTCGTGTTCCTAATGCAAAAAAGGGGCTAAGTGCGTGCCGGACAAGCATTGAAGGGTTCCGTAGTAGCAAGAATAAATTTGTGCTAGTATCTTTAAAGAAATATCTGTTCTTAGCCTTGACCTTCGCGGTTGTTTCTTATCATCAGAAGAACCGTGTGTTTTTTCTCATTGTTATTCCACAAAAATAAAAGCAAAAGCCTCCCGTGTAGGTCCGGGCTCCTTTGCAGAATAGACCATCTGCCTTTTTGCTAGGCAGCTCGTAAAAGGCGAGCGTAGGCTTACCGTCACTAACACCGTGACATCCTACTAGGTGATACAGCTTCGCAGCAACTCGTCTGGATTGATACCACCGCGTTACCTACTGCCACGACGTCAATGCTTTGGGTTGACATGTTCCGGTTTGGAGGGTAAGCTAGGCGGTAAACTTACTTTTGTAGAGCAAAAGATCCCGACCTCCGGTTAACAACGCACCTTTACCACCTTTGGTGTCTCTAGTGGCGGGAATTTCTTACCATCAAGAAATCCGTCCTCTTTTTTTTTGTTTGCCTTCCATTATCAAAAAAAGCAAAAAGTAGCAAAACTATAATCCAGTGATAAATTGCTACACTATTCCACCTTTGAAGTTATTTCTTTTATTACTCTTATAGTAGCATTAGAATGATTATTAGATCATACTTAGATTAATTAACTTACATAATTAATCCTATCGCCTCTGTGGTCTAGCGGTCCGGGTGTTGGACTTGACTGTATGAGGTCCCGGGTTCTAATCCCGGGTCGGGCAACAAAAAGAAAATTGGGTTTTTCCAAATTTTCTAATAAAAAAAATGAAGCTCGGGATAGGATATGTACCCGGTTGGCGATAGGCTTGCCACCTATCACATTATGGGACTTAGTATCTTCGGCTAATCGTGAGTGCCCTGGTTGTGCCTCTGCCTACCTCTTCGGGGATATGGGCGTGAAGATACTTTTTTTTTCTTTTTTTAATTAATCCTAAATTTGCAATGGAATAATCTAGTTATTTGGATTGCTCGACTTATGTAACTAGTCTTGAATTATATTTGATATTTTCCATCGTCGGCGCTTGGTAAAACTTCCAAATATTCATATTTTTAAAGAAAGAAACACTTGTACTGTTTTACTTATCAGAAATGAATTTAAATGTTTTATTGATAAGTAAAACAGTACAAGTGTTTCTTTCTTTAAAAACATGAATAGTCTTGAATTGACAGTGAGATACTTTTGTAGAAAATCTCATTAAAATAGAAGCTCCTAAAGCTTAACAAGCTATGTTTAGAACCTATACGAGACGTAAATCATCGACTTCATGGTGGTACGTAGCTTTTTTGGAGGATATTGACCTACTGCTTCTTATCAAATGGCACATACGAGGTGAGTTTTCATATATTTGAATAAACACTTGTAATGTTTTACGTAGCATTTATAATTTACTAGCGGCCCGCCCCTGCTTCGCACGGGTATGGCATTTACATATAAACCTTCAATCACTTTATCTATTGAAAAAACGGCATCAAAATCCGTTGCGTAGTTTTAAAGATTTAAGCGTCCAAAGGGACACAGGGAAAGAGGAAGCGACTTTGTTTAATACTGTGTAGTAATTAATTTATAAATATCCTTCCGGTTTCACTTATAACAGCATCATCAGTGCTAAAACTTAAACTTTTTAGTATTTCTTTATTTCAAAATATGAATATTCGGAAGTTTTACCAAGCGCCGACAATAGAAAATATCAAATGTGTAGAGTTTCTGCTTATCACATATATACTGAATGAGACTGAGAGATAGAGTTTTGCAATATCCCTCAGCATTTTTTTTAAAAACTTAAGTTCAGTAATGAGATCGATGACAAACGCAAAAGTATTAAACAGTGTAGCGCGTGTCTACTAGTAATTGATACTACGGCCCAACCTGCAATACGTTACGTTTCTTAAGACTTAAAATTTAGATTAGCAATGCACCTTTAACATCGTGGGTGTCTAAGTAACGTTTTTTTCCTCAGGAAATACCACTGCTAGTTTACCTTTCAATCCCATAAAAAAGATAATTTTGTAACAATGAGAAAATGTATTCGTATTTCTTTCACATCGCAATGGAGCTGTGTTATGGTGTACTCTACGTGATTGTCACGGTTGGGAGATTAAAGAGTGATATAGGCTATTTCTCATCCTGAAATTTAACCTGGTACCTGCTAGAGAACAAAAAAAGGATTGTGTGTTCCTAGAGAAACCAAAATTTAAAATTTAGTTTTAAAATTAAACTTGATCTATATTTTACTATAAACTATAGACACTACCATATTGGCCTCGGCTGCTCTGATGTCACCGTCACGCGACATGCGACACACAGACCAAAAAAGTTTTGGCGATGTAATAAAAGTTTCACTTTAAAACTTAAACACGCAGCCGCGGGTAACATCAAATCTAGTTTATTATAATTTCATGAAAACTCTAACACAAAGAACCCTCAAATTAGATTTTAATTCAATTAAGAAGTGTACGAAAATGACGACAATGAAGCATAATTGAACTTGACGTCATTGTAAGATCCCAGTGTGAATCATTTAATGCTATACAATGCTCGTCTGTTCTTCGCCTAAAGTGTGACCTCATTAAAATGAAGTAGAGATATAGCAATGGCTCTATAAACTAATTATCCGCCGTATAGTGAGCTATTCGTCGAGCTATTTAACTCGTAATATGATATATGACCTGAATCGAAGTTAAGCTCGTTAGGGGATATGTCTTCAATGACTGCTTCTTATTGCTTTTTTCGGTTCTTCCACAGAGGCAGGCTAAGACCGAAGGCCTCTACTTTTAGCAATACATTTTTTTTTTGGTGATCACCGCATATTTTATTCTCAGACCAGTAAAAAATTATAGACACGGCAATGCGCCCTAAAAAGTGTACCAAGTAACATGAAGACCGCAACTTATTAGTCAGTCGCGAGTGGGCCCTTACGTTTAGGGTCACATTGGTGATAGAAAATATTCGATAAATATGCCGTCTTGTTTATACCCTCTATACTGTCCCACGTGAGCATTACGCATAGAGAATTTGATGATGATGATGATCCCGGTCATATTTAAGTTCCGAAATTTTCGGGATTAAGTAGCATAAATCCCGGGATTTTCGGGATTTATAGTTTTTTAAGATTTTGAAAACAAATGTACGTGTAACGAAACGGATGCTTTCATTTGACGTTTTGACGGCCATCTTGCATACACTGCAGATTTCATTTGTATTTGCTGACGACCAGTACCACAGTATTACGTGTAAAAACAGCTTTACGTCGTGAAAGTATTGATATTGTTTGTTAATTGGTGATAATCAATGAATTTATTAAAAAATGTGAGTGAATATAGATGAAAAATAAGGAACTTTGTTTTCTGTAGCTTTAAGAGATTATGTTTATATCAAGGAATATAAATACTCTTTAGCAAGAGATTTATATTATATATATATTTTTAAATGTTCTTTCATTTTAGTTAAATTTTAAGAAGAAAACAATGTCATTATCGAGAGAAAGTGTCCAACATAAAAAAGATTAAGATGTTTCGTCAGTTTGGTGTCTTTAATTTAAAATATGAGTACCTATAGACATTGATCTCTTTAGAATATAGTCTTTTTATAGTATTTCTGAACAAGTTTTAAGAAGTTGATTTTTTTTGTTTGTTGGAGTAACAGCATAGAAAGTAGGCAATTCTTTAGTAAGTGTCAGTCCTGTAAGTTTATCAGAATAAGTATGATTTTGTTTTTTTTTTAAAGATTTAACTAAATATTAAAAAAATTGTTGATTTTGCTATATTTTAACTGTCTTTTTCTTATTACTTTCTAGAAAGCATAATTCACTTATACAATCCCGAAATTATCCCGAGATCCCGAAATTAGCTGTACACAATCCGGAAGTCGCGGAATTAGAAAAATCGACCGGGATCGAAATTCGAATAATCTAATTACGCATACATAGCAAAAAGTTGTTTTCACTTATTCGTTCGTAATTCTACGTGACGGCCCCGTCTATACTTTTTTATTGGTCTGAGTTTTTATTTCATTAGTAATTGTGTATATTTGTTTGTCATAGAAAGTAAGGTCTTGGGTAAAGCGGTGATCTCCACACTGAAGCTCATGTAGTGAGATTTGGCGGCAACGCTAAAATACAGGATGAAATTAGTGTAAACTAATTTATTCATGAATAATAACTATATACTTGTGGACTTTAATATAAATTCACACAAAATTTAAAAGTCATAAAAAAACTGCAAACATCTATTTTCAAGTATCGCCTCACTAACTTACTAAGTTTGTATGTTCACGCCCACATCTCTGAAGAGGTAGGTAAAGGCACAACCACCCACACCACCACGGCTAGCCGAAAACACTAGAAGACACTAAGTCCCACAATGTGATAGGTAGCAAGCCTATCACCAACCGGGCACATATACAATCCCAACCAACATTTTTTCAAGAAAAACGCAATTTCCTTTTTGGCACCCGACCCGGGAATCGAACTCGGGACCTCATGCAGTTAAGTCCAACGTCTGGACCGCTAGACCATAGAGGCGACAACTAAGTAGCTAATTACTAACTTACTTATTAGTCATGTTGAAATTTTTTTTAATGAAAAATCAACTGGGTTTACTTTATAATTATATTGTTCTGTTACAAACTTATGATTTACTTCTCAGATTCTCTTAATTCGAATAAAAAGGCAAAGCGGAGAATGCTGATGTAAACAATGAAAATGAACACGACTGACAAAAGACAGTTGACACTTGACAGTTGAAACAAAGTATGACCACATTATCAAACGCTTCGCCTTCAATTTAGGCAAAATGAGTCATTTTACTAGCAACTCGAATAACGCTAACCCTAACAAACAATTAGTTATAGTTAACAGTTTTTTCAAGGTTACGGTTAAAAGTTCAAGTCACTTTAGCAGTAGTTTTGGTGCAATCAACCCTAACAGATAACTTTTTATGTGATAAAACAGCATGTGATTGTTTGCTCTGCTCTGCTGATGGTGGTCAATTGTAGCCTATAGATAATATAGATGTTATGGGTGCGTTGCTGTCCTGCGGTCGGGTTTTAGGCTCTTTTTACACAACTAGTGGCTTCACTAACTTCTAGACCGCAATGCAGCATCGTTGTTATGACAGCTGGAATTGGTAAGTGGATGGAACCTTACCTGGGCAATTTTCAGCACTGTACTCTGCCATCAGTGGTCTTGTTGTTAATATTCTTTTTAATAACGAGGTGTTAGGCAGAAAAACAGATAGTTTAATTTACCCAGGGTTCTAATGTCAATATGTATCTTCAAGCCCGTTTCCCGAAAAGGTAGGTATAGGTACAATCAGAGCACTCACGATTAGCCGATGTCATACGCACTCAGAGATGTCAATTATCTCTTAATCAGTTAAAATTATGGGTCAATGAGGAGTTTATTATCTACCTATTAATTGATGACTCTGAATACGACAAGGCCATAAGTTCCATAATGTGATAGGCATATATGTAATGCTGGACGACGTTGCAATTACAGAGAAAGCACTCAGATGTTGATTAAGAAATAAAATCCAAATGTAATAATTAAGCAAAACTAAATTTGAAATCAACGGTAGATCGCAGAAGTAATCAGTTAATGCTTTACAATGCTCGTCTGTTCTCAGCTTTAAGTGTGACCTCATTAAAATGAAGTAGAGAAACGGCAATGGCTCTATAAACTAATTACCCGCCGCATAGTGAGCTATTCGTCGAGCTATTTAACTCATAATATGATATATGACGTGCATTCAAGTTTAGCTTGTTAGAGGATATGTCTCCAAGGACTGTTTTCTAATTAGCTGTGACGTATTTTTATGGTTGACCGAATGGCAGAATATTATAATGAAATAGCGGTCAAGTGCGAGTCGGACTCTTCTATGAAGGGTTCCGTATCGGCAATTATGATAT
>NJDC01002582.1:119491-152340 GCA_002245475.1 Calephelis virginiensis
TTAGTCTAGAAACTCATAGAAATTGAGCTCAGATTACGTTAGATACATACATATACAGATACAACCCCAGCTAATAAAAAGCGTGTTTATAAGTGTGTTACGTAGTAAATAGAAAACCCTTTTTATGATACATTAGTTCACTTATAAGTGCGTTCAAAAGTTGGGGAAATGTTTATAAAACATCAGGTAGTATTGATAAATAGCAAACCTTTTTCCATAATATAATATTATTTCTGAAAATTTTAACTGGTATAATCCGAGTCAATGTTACGAAGTTTTCAAATAACAACGAAAGGTTTTTAGAAAGGTATAGCTTCAAATTCTTTTAAGATTGTGTTGAAAGGTTGGCAAAATATACATTACTAGCTGCTACCTGCGGCTTCGCCCGCGTTTTCACAGAAACCCGGTGTGCGATCGGGATTAAAAATAGCCTATATGTTAATCCAGGTCACAATCTATCTGTCTTCCAAATTTCAGACAAATCCGTTCAGCCATTCGAGCGTGAAAGAGTAACAAACATCCATACATCCATACTTACAAACTTTCGCATTTATAATATTAATAGGATGAAATTAGTTTTTTATCCTTCTTTGTTAAAAAAGAGCGACGTTGTAGTATGTTTTTTTATTTATGGAAAAGGAAAGCTGGAAAGTTAATTTTTTTTCTATTAGACGTAGCCAAGGGCCATAACATATTAACCGACTTCGTAAAACGGAGGAGGTTATACATTTGATTCCTATATCTATCTATATAAAAATGAATCCCTATTTCGCGTGGTCGTCGTATCACGCCTAAATTTTGCTAATAATTTTTTTTTTATGTTGCCTATTGTCATGAGAAAGTTCCAATGACGAGAAAAATCGGGAAAATTATGGTGTTTTTTTCCCTGCTAACTATGAGTAGCTGTTAATGTCACACGATACGAAGTTCGCCGGGTCGGCTACTTTTTTTATATATGTTAATCAATTTATCCGTCAGTTTTGAAACGATTAAAAAAATACTTAAAAAGAATACTTCCCAGGTGGTCCTATAGCAACCAAATATGATCCAGATATGATGATGGAATCCTAGAAAAATCAAAGAAAATTTTCGTGTAGTTAATTTCTTTATTGAAATCAAAATTGAAAATTACTGCGATTCAATTGTTAGGATGGATGGATAGATGTTTGTTACTCTAAGGCATAAAACCAGCCACCGACTTTTGAAATTTCACAGTAATTTTATACCTACATCAAAATATTATACAGACAACAATTTATAAGGACTAGTGGTCGCCCGTTGGTCGAAACTCAACCATAATAAATTTTAATATCTTGTTGATAAGAATGCCATCTTCATTTCTCAAGACCAACTACTTTTTTCCAAACTGTATGGTGCGCCATCTGTGATTTTTTATCGTTATCATCAATATATTTGTTTATGTGTGTCATATACATGGTTTTATTTATTGATTGAATTTAATGTACTTTACAAACATTATTATTGAAAAATATTTAGTGCTGCACTTCTCCTACACATAAATTATAAGTGTGCCAAATTTTATGCTCCTCCATCAGCGCAATTTTCGTAAAAAGGGGTCTATATATTAATACATGATGCAAAGTTATGGCATCATGTATTAATATATAGATTTCGTACCGAACACAGGCAAAGCTTATTTAGTCCAAAAAATATAAAAATGTTTTCAATACGAATTCAGGGTCGCCAACGATATGAAAAACAAATACCCGAACAAAATGGAATAATGGAGGAAACTTGAGAGATCTTTTTAGTTTGACATACTTCTATAAGGATCTCAACAAACATTTCAAGTTACATAAGATGCTATCGACGAAGTTTCAATATTACTCTTATACAAAGTTCTGTATTGTTTAAACTTGTGAGATTAGAAACCTATTCCAATATATGTCGGCAAATAAATATCACTGCAAATATTGATAAATTTATTTACTTCAAGGAAAGAAGTATATTGACGCACGTCAAATGTATGGAAAGTTGCGCAATCTAGTAGTTGTCATACGATCTTCAAGTATGGAAAGTGGCGCCACTATGTAGTTGTCGTACGAAACTTTAGCGTTAAAATACAACAGTTCTCTTTTTTAACAGTAATATCAGGATGTTTGGTCACTGTGCGCTGCATCGGGGTATGCGCGCGGAGTGCCTGGCGGAAATCCGCCGCGGAAAAATCCGCTCTGATGCGCCCCGGCCATGTGGGCGTTGCTCCATACAAAATGTATGCAAGCGATCTAGGCGGATTATTGCGCTGCGATGCGCCCCGTCCCGGCCCGTCTAACTGGGCGCTATCCTTTAGCCGAAGGTAGGCCGATAGTCTCGCCATGTTGTTGCTATCAGATCGTGCAAAAAAATGTTTTTAATACAAAATTTAAAAAGTAAGCACGCTGAGTAGTCCAATCTAGGAATCGAAGCTGAGAATTCATGTTTAGAACTAATGCTTACACCGGGTCACTACATAATAGAGTCGGCAACTTCCAGGTATTAGTAATCATAAAATTAAAATTTTGATCGCCTCTGTAGACTAACGGTCTGTTGTATCCGGGACCCCATGTAGCCATGTAGTCCCTGATTTAAATTCACGGGTCGGGTAAAAAACATATATGTTTTTCAATTTTCGAAGAAGAACTACGTTGTCCGGGATTGGATATGTGCCTATCATGTTGTAGGAATTAGTGGCTACGGCTAGTCGTGAGTGTCCTAGTTAAACTTCTAAAGCCCTAGTTATTCTTTGAAGACATGGGCGTGAAGATACTTTTTTTTTAATTATACAGGTCTCGACAAAGACTATCTTATTGCGGCTTAGAAACATCTCGAACAAGTCAGCATTCAAACAAAAAAAACATGAATGTCAATTCTTTTAAGAGATATATATGATGCCACAGGCAACCACATACAAACATGTTAAACCTGTAACATCACTCTATTTCTGTGGGGGGTTAAAAATGGTGAACTCCTTTAAACCATCTTCTTAGAGGCCTTTTATTGATTTCCCGAAGGTCATGGCACTCACATTTCTCGACTTTCGCAATTTCTTGGCGGAAATGAGTTTCCCTCAGCCTTACAAATATTTCTTCCTCGAGAACCCTTCATTTGACGCCATTCATATTACTGCGTAAAGTTTTATTGTTCGTTGATATTATTATATTGAGTTAGTACTTTTCCGAGACTTTTCATTTCGCATCTGTGGTCTATTGGCAGTTTTGGCGTTGAATTCATAAAATCTCGGGATTGGATTGGGCGACATTGGAATGGAGCTCTGGGTGATCTAGTTTAAAGCGAGGTTTTGAGTCAGGGAGCTAGACTCACTTTGTAAAATTCTGTGCCTAACCTAACGTTGTTGTATGGAAGCGAAAGTTGGGTATGTCAAAAATGCGGTTGAAATGAGAACGCTACGGAAAATCTATGTTGTAAGTTGTAACGCTTGCTGACCGAACGAGTGGGATTGAATGAAAGTGTTGGTATAAAAATGAAAACGGACATGTCTCTTTAGCTCGGTCCTGTGGAAGGGATTAGATGAAAGATTGACAAAACAGATAAACAATGTGGATGGATATAGGTACCCGGGAAAGATCGAAGTTGATATTCCATCACCAAATTTATCAGGTTGTTTCCGAGGGTAGTATTAGGACCGCGAAACTGGCATGTTTGGAGAAAGCTGGGCAGGTCTGCAAAGTTGGTGACACTTGTTACTCAATACTCTCTGCCTATAAAGCTAGGGCCCTGGCTTTTTTTTATGATATGAAAGGCAAACAAGCAGACGGATTTCCTGATGGTAAGAAATGGAAAGACAATAAAGGTAGTAATAGTGCGATGTCAACCTGAGGCCAGGATGTTAAGCCTCGAGCAAAAGTAAGTTTACCGGCTACCATACCCTCCGAACCGGCAGAAATAGGTAAGACGGTGGTACCAATCCGGGTGAGTCGCTGCGAAATTCTACCACCTAGTCAGATGTCACGGTGCTAGTGACGGTAAGCCTATGCTCGCCTTTTACGAGTTGCCTAGCAGATGATCTATTCTGCAAAGGAGCCCGGACCAACACGGGGAAAACGAGTGTGGCGTGAACACTCGTGGCGATATGAAATAATTTAAAAACTATAAGAGATGAGTGTAAATAATCAAGCAGTCACATATCAAACTAAGAAGGAACAATTTCATTTAACACTAAAATTATAAACAGTTTAAGTTCAGTATCTGCTTTATATTTCAGCGTTTCCGAAGTTCAATGCACTGGCTTCGACATTTCCCGAGTTTCGCAATTTCTCGGCGGAAATAACTTCAGCCAGCCTTCGAAATATTCCTTCCTTTAACCCTTCATTTGACGCTTTTCATATTACTGCAGAAAGTTTTAATGTTCCTCGATATTATATTGAGTACTTGGACTTTTTTGTGACTCTTCCCGATCTTAATCCAAGTTTTTATGAATTGAAAAAAACTAGTTACCACAGCGTACAGGGTCAGCGTGACAGGGTTGTCATTTTTTAATTCTTAGCAGTTTTTCCGCTATTCCGGGCTGAGACGTATTAAAAAAACTAAATATCGCGCACCAGTTCTCGACTTATAAATGCTGTAAGAAACCTGATTTTTTAAGCTATTGCGTAGCTTCTATCGCGGTCTATGAGTGTGGAGACCGAATCCAAAAAATTCCGTAACGAAAATAACCTAACACCCCTCACTCTGACTGGCACAGTGGTGATACTTTTTAGTTTTGCCATCTATCGATGAATAACAGAACTTTTAATGGCTTTTTGATCACGCTTGTCGCTTTAGTTTAGCAACTCGCTTCTAGGTGGCATTGGTTGTATCGGTGTTACTGCGCATGCGTAATCCCCCTCTTCGTCCCGCAATCTGGTGACTCATGACTGCTTATGCAATAGCTTTACCGCGGCAGTCTCCGAGTGCCTCACTTCTTTTTTTTATGTCTTAACATAGCGAACATGCAAACGGCAATACCGAAATGCCACGCTTACTGCCATAATGACAGTGATTATGGCGGCAGGAATAGCTAATAAAATAGGTTATAATAGGCGACGATTTATGTTTAACATCATAGGAATAAATAAGACGGTGAATTCATATCCGGGTAAGTTGCTACACAGCACTCTCGCACTAGTGATCTTATTGGTACCTATCTATCCTAAGATCGCATTTTACCAGCTCCTGGCAAAAAGCAGAGAGTTTATACTATTAGGTAGACCTTGACCAATACGGGGAACTTAATTTTGATGTATAGATGTTGGATATTTATTAATTTTGCACAACAACAACAAAAGAGCAAGATAAGAAAATCCTGCGTCAATTTTTATTATCTGCTAGTAATTTATTTTTAAGAAAATACCTTCACTTTGTTGTTATATTAAAAAAAATTCACTGTTTAGAGGTTACGTGCTAAGTGCGAGTACAATAAAATGTTTTCCCAACAATGCAATGTCATAAAACAAGAGTCTGAATTAGGGTCCTTAATGAGGATATTGGTAGTAAAATGTTCAAAATTTCTCAGTAGCACCCGCTTCCAAAGGGTTCCGCAGAAATCGAAGAAATTGTATATTTTTGTGGAATGGAATGGGGAATTGAAAATAAACAATGACTTTCCCTGATCTCAAAATATAAACTTTTCTTATAGACAAAAACATATATACGGTTTTTTTAAGTCGGTTAAAAAGTACCGGTTAACACAAATAAAAAAAATAACACCTCTGGACATATTCCACAAAATACTATAACATTTATGTTCATCACACAAACGCATGCCCTCGTCGAGAGTCGAACCCGTGCCTCGCTGTTGGTCGATAGAGTCAGGCCTGTACACTACACCCCTCGGTCAACGAGGCGGTCAAATAACAAAAATGCCGTTGCAGATCTAAGGCTGTGGTGTAAGTATACTGGCTACTCTAACCTCCATACCAGGACAGTATTGTGGAGAGCACTGATGTCATTGCGGCTGAAATAGGTAAGGTCCAACTAGGCGATTTGTTTCTAAATTCTAGCATCAAGTATGAATTACCGTATTTATGACAAAAACAAAATCAGAACATGATATGACACTATTATGGCTGCAGGAATAGGTGAGGTATCTACCTACCCGAGCAAGTAGTATTGGTTCGGGCTCCTTTGCAGAATAGACCATCTGTCTTTCTGCCAGGCAGCTCGTTAATTGCCTTACAATATCATAACAAAAATGTTTTTCTAAGTTCCCCCGTTTTTTTCTCCATGAGTAGGAGAAAATAACCAGCACAAAAAAATAATTATCAAAACTGCTCCAGCAGTTCAGGCTTGATGCGATGACAACAGGAAATGGGGATTCATTTTAATACATATAGATTTATCTTAACAAAATTAAATGCAAAAAAAAGATAAACAACTCCCTAATAGGAACTAATTACTAAAAGCTTTGGCTGAAAGACATTAAGGTTTTATAATCTTAATAATAAAGTTACGACCGACGCTCACCCAGTGGCTTAATATGGAACAAATGCTGGTTTATTATCTTCATAAAAATACGTAGTATAAGACTAAGATAGTGTCATAGATTTAAGACTGAAGAGCTAGATTTTTAAATGGTACTAGCCGAGACGGCGAAATTCGTATCGCTTGATATTAAGACTGACACTAACACTTACAGTTTATATGAAAAAAAAAAGTATTGCCCTTCCCATTTTCCTTGATTTTTCCCCGTTTTTTCATATTTCATAATCTTTTGACAGAAGCTAACGCAATAATTACCATTATTAAGCTAAGTAAAACTGCAAAAATCGGCTCACATCCTATTCATCGCTTTATCACTCATAACTATTTTATTACCACGACATACCACGTCGCGATTTTATAATTCTTTTTTCGAAAGATTTATGAAACTGTTATGAAAATATTTACATATTCACGGCTGAATCGCTAAATGGACCTTGATGAAAATTGACACAGATACACCTACTATACATATAGTTAGGTTAGTTACACGTACGTACGTACGTACATGTAGTTACGTAATGTCTCGAATGTGTTTGGCTGTATAGTATTTATTTAAAAAAAAATATTTTAACAGATGTTACTTGACAAATTAAGCTACCTAAGGCATATTAATGAAGACTGAGTACCTAAGCTCCATAAACAATTGGATTATTATAGTTCATAACAAAATTTTCGTACAAGACAATGTTACAGTTCTGGTAAATATTTTTTTATTTAGGCTTGTTTACACGTATCATTACCACACCATATTTTACACTACGTAGGCAGGCGCCATTTTGTATTAGAAATGGTTGTAGAATTTACACGGATAACATTTTGCTGTCTTTATTGACCACGTTGGTGATACCGACTACAACACAATCTCGACGCATCCACCAGCAACAAAATAATCTTTCGTTTTCGTATTCCATGAGATGGTTTAGTTAAAGCGTTTCTCTACAAATATCTGCTTGCTCTCGTGAGCTTAGTGGCGTCATCACAACTCCTAGTGCAACACAACAATATCAACATTATGTCAATACCAAAACGCATTTGCACCTTTACTAAACACACTTAATCACTGCGATTTGGTGTGTGCTAGTGGTACGTATGAAACACGCGTAAGATTGATTGTTTGTGACAATAGGTGAGTATGATTTGTTTCTATCAATATGTGATAGTTTCGCTATAAGGAGTGAGATGCTAGCGTTAACATCTAGAATGTTCCTTTATACTTTCTTCAATAGCCTTACCAATTTAAGAAATCAATTGACTTAATTAGATAAATTAGCTACCAATTTAAGATAATAAACACATCAGTGTTATCACTTAGGGGTGCCAGCATCCTGGCGTCGTATGTAACACGTGTAGAGGCGTCTTATTTACCTCCAGCATAAAAACTGGTAATGAACTATAACACTAACGGTATAGCAGAGAGACACTAAACAGTACTACGAGTACCTAGCTTCACCTTTTATCCACTTGACAGTCCGTGGGTACTGCAGTGCCAATTTTTTTTTACGCAGAACTGTTAGTGGCACTACAGTGCCACAACCTCAAAGCGTTTGTAAAAACTTGTTTATTACGAATCGGTTGTGTATCTGTGCCACAGCTCTAGTATTTAATGTTAAGAAAGAATCATAGATGGCATAAAAACCTAGTTATACCTACTGCTGAGGAAGAATGTCGTCAGTACTTTCATTGTATTACTTAAGTCTTAAAGTATAATTTGTTGTAATTTTTTAGATAAAATTCTCTTTATAGTTATGTACAAATATCATAACGTTTCATTCTGCAAAGTTCATAATTTTTACAAACAATCAAGTCAAGTACTGTTTGTGAGTAAACATGGCTGGTTTTGTTGTTATTTACGGATTGTCGAATTGAAGTTTTATACACTACACATATTTTCGACTTTATTGATGCCTTATTTTATTACCTATCAGCAGTATTTTTTTTTCATAATGACAACTATACTTTTCTTTTAAACAAACGTTTTTAAAGGGACAGGTCACGCGATTTTTTTTGTGCACCTATCGAGCGATAGCGCCGGACGGTTCTGGCACATCACTGTTTGCTAGCTCGGACAGTCAAGTCAAGTAAAGTAAAATATTTGAAAGCACACAAGCAGACGGATTTCCTGCAAATGGTAAGAAGTTCACGCCGCCTAGAGGCACTAAAATAGCGTGCGCTAACTTGAGGCCATGATGTTAGGCATTGAGCAAAAGTAAGTTACCGGCTATCTTATCCTCCGAACTGGAACGCGTTCCCGACAAGCACTGACGTTATGGCGGCAGGAATAGGTAAGACGAGCCCCAATCCGGGCAAATCACTGCAAAACATTACCTTGTCAGATGTCACGGTGTTACTGACGGTAAGCCTATGCTCGCCTTTTACATACTATCTGGCAGGATGTCAGAACTATTCTGTAAAGGAGCCCTAACCAACATGGAAGCTTTTTAAAAGACTGCAGTATATAAATGTATTTTAAAAAAGCGTCCAGCGTTTTGTTGAGAGAAAAAGCAATATGCAGTCTGTGCTGGTTCGTTTGTTGTGATTCTAATTTCAAATTTAACGTGATACTGTTGTATGCAGGGGGCAGTGTTCCAATTTAGTTTGTAAAGTGCCATTCTAACTGTATCAGTGTTCGCAGATACGCTGGTATACTGCAACTAACTAATGTTAGAATCGAATATGAAGTTTTTTTTATGATAATGCAAGGCAAACAAGCAGACTAATTTTCTGATGGTAAGAAATTCACGCCGCTTAGAGACACCAAAGGTGGTAAAGGTGCGTTGCCAATCTGAGGCCGGGATTTTAGGCCTCGAGCAAAAGTAAGTGTACCGGCGACCTTACCCTCCAAACCGGAACGGCAACGAACGTCAACGGCAAGCATTAGACGTTATGGCGGCAGGAATAGGTAAGGCGGTGGTACCAATCCGGGGGAGTCGCTGCGAAACTCTACCATCTAGTAGGATGTCACGGGATTAGTGACGGTAAGCCTATGCTCGCCTTTTACGAGCTACCTGGCAGGAAGGTCTATTCTGCAAAGGAGCCCGGACCAACGGAAAAAGTCTGACATTTTTGAAGTTTGAAATGTTTACATTCTTAGATTGAGAAACTTTGTCGAAGTTGCTCCAGCAACATCTTCGAATTCGCGTAAATGTGTGAATGATTTCGAAATAAAACAGTGCTAGCTTATTGGATTTGAGAGATTTATGTTTTATAAGATACGGATGAAGACAGAAATGTGAAGAAATCTTCAATTATAATAAACTTGCTGTTTACCAGCGACTTCTTTAGCGTTAGATATTTACGCTTTTAGCCGACTCCAAAAAAGGAAGAGGTTCAATTTGATACTACGATTTGTTGTGTGTCTGTTAAGCAACCGATTTTGATGGCTCTTTTTTAAGAAAGATAAATCATGATACCGAAGCCGTCCAATATTATTTTCATCATCATACGACTAGTGATTTTTGAGTTATACTTTTTCACTTATCTTGACGACCTCATTATTTATGCACAAAAATGCATGAAATTTTAAATGTAACTCAAAAAATACTAGTAGAATGTTGATAAGACTTTTGTTGGACCATTTCGGAAACACTTACCATCTTTCGAAAAAGAATTATCAAATTGCGACGTACACAATGAAGTAAGCCGGTTTTTACTAATTGCAGTTATCATACGAACTTTCATCCTCCATAATAGTTCTTTGGGGTTGATTTTTTAAAAATGAGGAGCCTACGTTTTGAACGGGTCAGCGTCTATATATTGATAATAACTATAAGGTCCCATTTGGCAGTTTACCTGTGTACACTACCTCACTCTTGTATTATAGCTTAATTACAACCGAAAATATTCTTCATCACATAGGTACAGTAAAATAGTGCATAAATAAATAAATAATTTATTTAATCAAATAATGCATAGTGCTTATTTATTTATGCACTAGTTTACTGTGCCTATGTGATGAAGAATTATTCGGTTGTAATTTGTCAGACTAGTAATTTATTTTATAAGAAACCTGTCAAACATAAAAATACTCAACATATTGTTAAAATATGCTGTGCAAAGGGTAATTGAAGGAACACGTATTTTGAACCAAACTAGTGTAATCAGCGTAGAAAGCAAGAAGAAAGCTAGTTATTGTTGTTTTTTTTTTAATGGCTAATGTGTACCAGGAGACAATTACAATATTAGTACTACTAATACTCAGCGGTTTTTAGAACTTACCGGGCTTTGTGGGCAAGCAGAGTGCTCAGCCCGATATATCCTATTAATGTTATAAATGCGAAAGTTTGTCTGTTTGTTTGTTGTTTGTTACCTCTTCACGCAAAAACTGCAGAACCGATTTTCATGAAATGTGGTACTCACATAGAGGGTATTGGTATATACACTGGGATTAGCACATAGGATAGTTTTTATCCCGAAACAATGTTCCTGTGGAACCACGCGGGCAACGCTGCGGGCAACAGCTAGTCATTATATGAATGGATTGGACTATTTTCTATAACCTCGTCTTTGTGTTGTATTCTATTTACTGGTTGGGTGAGATTAGGTGCGAGGCTAGCCTTGGCCGCCGCTATCGAAACTGCGGGATCTGTTGAAAAGTGACGGAGTCTCCTAAATCCTAATTATCGTGGGGACCCGACGTCTATATAAGGCGTGCATTCATACGCAGGTGCTAGCACTGGGTTCAGGTGAATTCTACTTCAGGTAGCAGTCTCTTATAAAATGGTACATGTAGAACCTTCCAATAGTTGCTCATTGGCTGAAAGGTTAGTGTAAATGCTTATATCCACCGACCAACCTCGAGGTTCATGTTCGATCCCCGACAGGGCCAGGGATTTGTGTAATGTATTTATGTAATATAATGTAATGTCTGTATTTCCGGGTCTAGACATTTACTGTATTTATTACTGTATCTAAGTAATGTATTTAAGGCCCCATACTTAGTCAGCCAGAAGAGCCAATCAGCGCGCTCCCCCTTTCCATGATTACTATGAAATATTGCGCTCTAAAGTAAATGTTTTAAGCGCCAAATCACTATTTTTGACACTATAAAAGTAATTTGAAAAAAAATATAAAAACTGAAACAGTTATCTTTTAGGTATAATACTTATCTATGTTTATGTTAAATCTGGTGTCGATATTTTCATAATTGTAGTAGACAGTTGGGTTTTGCTTTCAAAAAAGGGTTATCTTTTTGATTTTTTTCTATTGAGCAAAGTGAAATGAATCGTGTTTTGGAAACACTAGTCTTATAAAGCATATTAATGTTAATCTTGTGTATTTTTGACGCCAAGATCCATAATTGCTTTGTATGAAAAAAAACAGTATATTGCTGACGTATTTTAGCATACATGGCCCCTTAAGTATTACTGTGTTAGCTAGCTGCGTTAGCTAACACAACCATATTCAAAAAATAAAAACATTAACCTTATTTTTGAAGTACTACATTTTACAGCAATTCGTGAAAAGAAAGTGAATACTTATAAAATTACCGTTTTTGTTGTTTTTCCAACTTTTTTATTTTATTGAAGGGAGCTCATTTTTGTCAAACGATAGTTTCCTGACCTCGCTCGTAATTGTGAAGAAACAGGGTCATATGTACGGCACATTACACAAAAGAGGCCGACACAAAATAGTTAAGTTCTGAAGGACATTATGTTTACTGATCGTTCATTGACCTCTGGTTTAATTTATTACTAGACTAGCTATTACCTGCGGCTTCGCCCGCGTAGTCTACTAATTTGACATTTAGCTCTCCAACACTGCTAGTTAAAATTTTAAGATAAAATGTAGCCTTTATCGCTATCCAAAGTTTCATCTATTTTTTTTAAATATTAAAATCAATTCAGCAATTTTGCCGTTAAAACTGAATACACACTTTCTCTTTTCTTATTTCACATCAGATAAATAGTAGAAATACGTTATTGTCTCCACAGTTATAGCAGGTTATGGAAACCTCTAACAGATTTTTTTTTTTAAATTTTAGAAATACACATATCGTCTCTGAGGTCTAACCGTCCGTCTTCGGAATGACTTCTTGAGATCTTGGGTTCTATTTGCGGCCCGGGCAACAAAAAGAAAATGTGAAGTTTCAATTTTCAATTTTCGTTTCCACTTACCCGGGATTGGTTTAGTGCCCAGTTGGCTACAGGATTGTCATCTACCACATTGTGGGACTTAATGTCTTCGGCTAGTTGTGAGTGCTCTGGTTGTGCAGTTAGGCAGAACTTTGGGGATATCTTCAGAAACTCACATGTAGAAATTGTAGCAACAAAATTAAACTCTTCAGCTTTTTAATATTAGTATGAACCGATTCTGCGATAAATTTGACCTTGCACAGAAAAATGTGGGAGAACATCCTGACATAGTGATGTGTCTACCTACTTCAAACGACGTCATTTGAAAACAATTACTGTACATGCGTATGTTGCTTAAAAATCTTCGAGATTCATCAGAATTGCACAATAAAAGAGACTTTCATGGCTCAGCTGGTTCACCAAGCAAAAGTAACAATACCTTACCATTAAAACAACCCTGCGTTTCATCTTTGAATTTTAAGGGATCACAATGCTGACATTTTTTAATCATTTTTCCAATTAATAGCTAAGGAGGATTTTCATACTGTAACTTATGGTCATAATAGAATCCTGCATTAATAAAAACATTTCTATTAATCATTCTGAAAATGATTCTACTTTTAGCTTGACGCTGAGCGCTAGCTGATCTTCTCCCTTGCGTCTGTGTAAATATCTCCAAATCCCTCAAACACACCTAACGATCAGCCTGTTCCGCAAGTCTGTTGAGTCAGAGTATGGAGTGACCATTGTCGAATGCTAGCAAGTGATCATAATCCACAAAAACACTGTTCTTGCTAACATTTTTTTAGAGTTTGCCTCGATTTCCCTAGGATTTCATCATCAGATCCTGATCTGGTGACCATGGGACCACCTTTGAAATATACCATTTCAAACAAAAAAACGATTTTCCACACGAACATTCATCACCTTTTTTTACCCATTCTCCCTCATTTTTTAGTGATAAAAAGTAGCCTACGTTCTTTCGTTTATCATAAAGTGTCTAAATATGAAGTTTCACTGTTACAGCTTTAAAAATGACGAGTTTACACATGAACCGTCATCCCCTCTTTTTACCCATTCTCCCCTATTTTTTGCAATAAAAAGTAGCCTATGATGTTCCTCAGGGTCTAATCTATCTCTGTACCAAATTTCATCAAAATCGGTTCACTGGTTTAGGCGTGAAAGCGTAACAGACAGACAGAGAGACAGACAGATTTACTTTCGCATTTATAATATTAGTAGGGATATCGCCCGCGACTTTGTACTCACGTTGAAGTAAATTGGGATGGGAACATGAGCTATCACCGTAATAAAAGGTATCCTAATTGTAAATGTCAGCCATGCAAGAGGTAAACTCAGTGTTGCCAACTCCCACCTAAGGCTTGTAGCTAGACATATAACAGAAAGTTGCTAGATTGGGTATCTTTTTCAACCTAAAAAGTCGCTAGAAGTAGCTAAATTTTTCAATAAATCTTAAGATGTTAATTCACGAAATAAAGAAAAAATTTTTATTAAATTCTTAATCAAAATTACACAGTAAATCTATGTTAGGTATGTAAAACAAAGTTATTATTAAATTAGGAAGATGTCAAAGGTTGGGAGGCTTCATTTGAGGTACCTGCGATTGATTTGGAATATTTTTCCTTAGTACCCATTTTTTGCAGTACCGATTTAGGTAACATGTAGTTGTGACAGCATTGGCCTTTTTTACGTAGTAAGTCCCTTACACAGAGAATAAAAATTAGGAGTCATTAAACTCATTTTGTTTCTCAGGAATCTCTTTGTTACCTGTAAATAAAGATAGTCAGTAATTACATTAAACTATTCTTAGGTTGTCTGGAAGAGATCGCTTCAATCTATAAGACCGCCTATGCCCACAATGTACAATCTGTAGCTTACTATGGCAAATTTTTTTAACTGCGTGAGAGCAATCAAGTGTTAATATATCTATATATTATGTACCTACCTGCTTTAAATTCCACTTTTTGTTTATGGTACTTCGTCTGGGAATGTTTCTTAATATCAAAGAGCTTGGCGAGTATTTCCATACACCAATATGTACAAAATGCTTTGATTAAGTCTCCACTTGATGGTTTTAACCATCTTTTAAACTCATGCATATTTTCCCACTCCGATCTATACTTCTGTGCGTAAGTTTTTTTTTAAAGGTAACTCCATTATTATCTGATTGTTACTATTTTTTCTTGAACACAAAATGTATCTTCTGTTTGTTTTTAACCGATAACAACAAACACAACGATAACATAAACAAAGTCGGGGAATCGGGGATTACCGGCTCTTATGACGTAGTTAGTTTTTATTTTTTGGAGTTTACTCCTTAAGAAACGATTTGAGTTATAAGGCCCGGTACGGAAATTTTATGAGGAATAAAATCAAGTGTAACACGAAAAGTTGAGGCGTTACGTAGAAAGAGACAAACATATTATGTAAGTTGTACCGCTTCAGTCCTTCAGTATTTTTTTCTCCTTCAGGACTGACGATCTCGCCCGAACAAAAGTCGAGTCGCCCCGAGCGGGTCGTCATTCGGCTCCGCCACAGTCGAGTTACGTATGACATTGACATTAGTCGAATAATTTAAAACGCAGTCGACTTGTTCTGACTTGTTCGAATGATTTGCGTAGTCGAATAATTAGTATTAGTATTATTCGTAGTCGCGCATCGCTAACATATAGTAGCATTTTTTTCTATTCGATATATATCATAATTATCGTTCGTAAGGAGTAAACTCCAATCGTGCGTCGTAGCTGACACACACACACTTTTTAGGCTTGGTACAATGTGATGGCTAATCTCATCAATGCGTATACTAAAAGACTGAGCTCTAGTTTATAGTTATATTTGATACTTGTATTATGTAATTACATTTTTGTAAAAAAAAGGACACAAATACGAGAATTAAACATAATTCAAATGAAGACTGTTATAAACATTCACAGGACGTTGATATCTGCAAGATTTTTAAAATAGACGCCATTTCAAGACAAGACTAGTTTGCCAAACTCTATGAAACGTCATCCGGCTCACTGTGGTAGTTGTTTTTAGCTGCTAGTTAGTATTTTATTTCAGGGATAAATTTTTAACCGCTGTAAGCATTTAAAAACCAAAAACTGCTAGAAACAGTAGCTAAAAAGTTTAGCTACAAGTTTTTAAGAAAGCCTGACATCAAAAAGTTGCCAATTCTAGCTACAAAGTTGCCAAGTTGGCAAAACTGGGTAGACTTCAGAGTGGGCACATAATAATTAATCCCCAGGATATTAAGCTGATAAATCGCATTTATTGCAAGCGCATTGTACAGTCGTGGCTAGTCGTGGGTGCCTTGGTTGTACCTCTGCCTACCTCTTCGGGGATATGGGCGTGAAGATACTTTTTTTTTTAGAAAAAATGTTGCCTGCAGTTACACTCACTTATTTAATTTAGCTACCACGAGCAATCTTTTAGATGTAACGATAAAAAGTAACCTAGGCAACTATTCAACTTTTTACATATACAAAAATATACCATAAGACTGCTTCGTAGTGCCGTGAAAAGGCACACACACTTTCACATTTATGATTTTAAGTGGATACAAAAATGTTTTGGTATTTAAACATTATCCCAACTAAACATACAAAAGAGAATGTGAGTTTGTTTGTTACACTTTCAAGCGAAAATTGATTAAACAATGATTATGAAACTTTGTACATATATTCTTGGAGATATCAAAAGTAACATAGGATACTTTTTCGGTGTCTGGAACTCGAGCAAAATCTCGGATAAAAGCTAGTATTTTTACAATACATATAGGAGAGGCAAAGAAGGAGAATTATTTCCTAATAGTAACCACTACAGTGACCATGTTTAACTGTTACTATAAGGTAGAGATGTTGAATTTATTGCGTAAATTATTTTACAAGCTGTCCAAGCACATGGGTCAAAACGCGACACCGATGAGCACTGATGTCATGATGACAACAATAGAGGCGGTGGTATCGTTCCGATAGAATCGTAGCAAGACCCTACGAGGTCGTAGAGTCCATGCTACGATTCTGACTGGCGAACTTTTGGAGGTCGGAGTGGCTTTTTACTTTTTATGAAATTCAGTTTTGAGATTAGACTAGGAAATGTTTTTGTACTAGGTTGTTCCCGAATGAATGCGTACGTAATTCCGCACAATATTGGACTATTTGGCCAGTAAATGTCTCTGTGCTACATTAGACATCTGTCGATCAAATAGTTCATTAATGTACATAAGTGTCTCGGTCGTCTAGCAGCCCCATTTTTGGCTTGATTTCATGAGTTCTGGTTTCGATCTCCGGATCAGGCAACAAAAATAAAATTGTGTTTTTTATTATATAATAAAAAAATCAACATTGCAAGGGGTTTTATTCGTGCCCTGTTGGCGATGGCTTGTTACCTGTCACATTGTGGGACCTACAGCCTAGTCGAAAAGGCCGTAGGTTATATAATTGTACCTCTGCCTACCTCTTTGGGAATATGGGCCTAAAGATACTTACTTAATTACGATTAGTATTGTTTGTAAGCTCATTAATTCTGCGCGAGCGAAGTTACGGACAGAAGCTAGTAATTTATCAATAAAGGCCTGTCAAACTTTATATGAATAAAAAAAATAAATGAATAAGACTAAATAAAATGCAAAAAACTAAAAATAATCACAAAAAAAAGAATATTTATCAATGCACTGTTTAGTTTGAGTCTTTACCATAAGTTGCCATAGATTACATTCGCTTAGTAATTTACTGATCGAAATCTATAGCTCTCTTAAATTTCTAAATTTAGCTCTCTAAATTATTTAGTTCTTGTAGTTACCAGTAGAAGTGCGGTTCCTATCTATTTAATATTTTTTTAACCGACTTTAAAAAAGGAGAAGGTTATGTGCTCAATATATATGTACGTTAATTGATTTCTCCGTTATTTCTAAACCGATTTTAAAAAATACTTTTTATTCGAAAGAACACAATTTCGAGTTCCCATTTCATTACGCTCAAAATTAGATTGTCACATCTTCTTTTTTGGAATAGCTAAAAGAAATTTCTGCAGATAGATGTACGTTCGCCTTTTGCGTATTATTGTTACCCAATTATAATTAGTTTTATAAAGATTATTTTGTGTTTAATAAGGTGTTGAACAAAAAATAATTTAGAAAACGTTAGCGTTAAATATGCCGCAAACTCGTAGTAGGGGCTCCTATTAAAGTACCTACAAAATAGTTTGTTCGCTACTCACCCGAGATTTCTTTGTTATTTTCAATTTTGTGCTTTCTTAAAAATTCTTAAAAGTAAAAGTTCAAGTATTAGGATCAAACATATTAAACTATATTGAATGGATAAACTCAAGATGGTTATTGGTCAATAAAAATTCAATTTGCTTTTTTACATTTTAGCTATTTAATTCTCGTGTTGTTGTTTCGCATTATATTTAAGCTTAATATTACCAACAAACCTTAAGAAGAGTGAATTTTATACGCTGAAGATATTTAGAAAAATATATATGCAAACGACTAAAAGTCAAGTCGACTGTCGTGCGACTGTCAGTCTGTATCATGATCCGCAATTCAAGTCAAATACGCTAAACCGATTTTAAATAAATGTAGCCGGTAGTTACTTGATGTTCCAAGGAAAGTTAGAGGATGCCTTTTATCCCGCTTACACAAGGGGTTCCCGTGGGAGAGGGAGTGATGCCAAAATGTAAATTGGGTTGCAATACGTTAGCACTTAGTTCGAATAATTAATTCGTTTTTTGAAGCGAAAACTTCTTTAGCGGCGTTGCGCACTTTTTTGGAATGGGTAAAAACTTCTAAATTCGCGTCACATCGTCAGAACGTAAGACGGCGCACTGCACATGCGCAAAATCGTAAATTCATTGCTGTTTTGTATTGCTTAGATATTTCCGAAGAGTATAAGATGCGCAACGGATAATACGCCGCAATATACCAACCATTACATTCTTACAGATAGCAGATATAATATACGTATAAAATCAACAGACATTGCTCTATTTGTTTCATCTTGAAAATAAGCTTTATGTGTAGACGAGCAATGTTCGTTGTACAGATAATATAACGACGCTCCTAGCCGTCACGTGGTCTTACTTTAACGAGTTTTTGTCAAGCCAAACCCAGGTTATTGATATCAAAATAATATTTGTGCATAAAAGATAGTACTTTCATATTGATAATTAAAGCAATTCGTGCAAAAGTGGAGAAGACGAAAGTCAAGTTCAACGTTCATGTTGCACCTATACCAGTTCACGTTGGGAACCCAATTCTTGAAGTTGTTGATCAGTATGTGTACCTAGGTCAAACTGTCCAGTTACGTAAATCCAACTTCAAGAAAGAGGTCGATCGCCGAATCCAACTCGGATGGGCAGCGTTCGGGAAGTTAAAGGGTATCTTGTCTTCTTGTCAAAATTAGCGCAAAGCCTAAAGTCGAGTCTTCGACCAGTGTGTGTTACCGGTGATGACATATGGAACTGAGACTTGGCCGTTAAATGTGGGACTCTTAAATAAACTCAGAGTCGCTCAGCGTGCTATGTAGAGAGCTATGCTCGGTGTTTCTCTGCGTGATATGATTCGTAATTCGGTGATCCGCAAGAGAACGAGAGTAATCGACATAGTCCAGAGAGTCAGCAAGCTGAAGTGGCAATGGGCAGGCCACATTGCTCGCAGAAGCGATAACCGCTGGGGAAGAAAGGTTCTTGAGAGGCGGCTCCGTACTGGAGGAGGACGTGGTCGAAAAACGACCATAAAAAAATTAATATCTTGTTGATAGGAACGCCATCTTCATTTCTCTAGACCAACTACTTTGTTTCCAAACTTTTTAGTGCGACATCTGTGATCTGTTATCGTTATCATTAATATATTTGTTTGTGTGTGTCAAATGCATGGTAGTGTGGATAATGTTTTATTGATTGATTTAATGTACTTTATAAGCACGATTATTGAAAAATATTAGCATTCTGAACTTCTCCTACCCATAAATTATAAGTGTACGAAATTTTTAAGTTTGCCATATTTTATGCTCCTGCGTCCGCGCAATTTTCGTAAAAATGGGTCCAAAGTTTCGGCATCATATATTAATACATAGATACTTGTGTATTAATTATTTAAATTTTAATTGACGTCTCTGAGACGTGAGTACGACCGTTAATCTAAATCCGATAGTAAAAATAATTCTTCCATTTCGTGAGCGAAGCCTCGACCAGCCCTATAATAAGTTGTAACTTATTTTATCTTAATAATATTTAAGTTTATCTTAATTTTTCACCGTAAACAAAATCGACATGCGATATCTACGGCAATATCGTCGGCAATCAAGCATCTCATTTTTTTTTCAATTTTCTAATAAAAGAACGTTGCCTGGGATTGAAGATGTGCCTCTGCCAAAATTTTTAGGAAAACGGGCGTGAAAATACTTACTGTTTAACGCCCTACAAATAAGAGGAGCGTTATAAGTGTCACGTTTTTATGTGTATGTCTGTCTATGACATAATAATTTTTAAAAGAATGAACCGATTTCGATGCGGATTTTATCGTTTAACAGTTTACGTAATCTAAGTAGTTCTTAGCTACAAGGCTAAGTTATGATTAGGTTTTGCAGCGGTTATTGATTTTTTTTAAATTTAAGATAAGGTGCCAACACATTTGCTACCGCAGCTTTAAGTGCAAATAATCAAAAAGTTTTTAGTATAATACCGGCATTAAAAATAAGAATATACGGAATATTCGGTTACAAAACAAAACGGGAAAAACACAAAAAATAAAAAGGATTTAATAATTAAATAAGTGTTGGATAACAATAAACAAGTGAGACGTAGTAAAAGTTTCTAGAACAGTTTTCGGATAGGCAAGAGGGCTACAAAATAAGTATAAATGTTGATCATACACTGTTTATTGCTGAACAAATTGTTTGTTTACGGCTACGAAAGTTTTATATTAATTTCGAGCCCTTGTGGTTTCTTTTTTTTATTGACCCCCAACGCAAAACGATTGTGTTATTTGTGACGTGTGTGTGTGTGTATGTGTGTGTGTGTGTGTGTGTGTGTGTGTGTGTGTGTGCGTGTGTGTGTTTTTTATTTAATTACATGTAGGTTTCGTCGGGAGTTAATCGAATTGAAAAGATTTTGATTCCGACTATTCAACTATTTGAATAATTCCGCTACTCGCCACTGTTGTGTTCCGTGCCAGAAGGTATAGTAATTTTCACATGTGGCCTTAAAAACCCGGGCAAGAGATAATGATTCGAAGATAGTCCCACACAAATTTTATCAGCGTCCTATTTATTACCTTTGAGTTTAGTTAATGATGCATTTTTTGTATTATTAACAGTAACTCAAAAACCATTAGTCGGATCATGATCAAGTTAATATGGGACTAGCTCGGAATTATAATCTACCGTATTAAAAATGATAATTAAAATCGGTTTGTGATTGGCCGAGTAATTGCGTACCAAAAAAACACCTGCTATTTGTTCGAGTTGAATTACGAATCCAAACAACTGACTTCGGATGCCAAAGAAAGAACAAGGGTGAATTTCCATACATGATTTTATTTAATGTTAATAATTATTTAATTTATTAATATAAAAATATTTTATCATAATACGTCATGGTATTGCCATAGAAAATATTTTCTTTATGTTTAATATGACAAACATAAAGAACATTTTTTAAACTCATAAGTTTTAGGTGAATGTCTTTTGCCTTTGTTCTTTATTTCGGCTCATATTACGGGCCATCTGTTTATGACAGGCATGATAAATGACAGTTGACGACATCAATGAACAAACTGTCAACATAGCGCTAATGTAAGCAAACCGATTACATTAATAACAGTTTTTTCATTAGATAATAGGGAACAAACCGACGGCTACCCTGATGGTAATCAAAATAGACCGATTAGATGACATAGGTGCATTACAATCCTAGGCTACGTGTGAAAAATAGCGGCTATCCTACTATTCAAACACAAAAATATATTTCTACTAGCTGTAGCCCGCGGCGTTGCCCGCGTGGTTATTGGTTCCACAGGTACATTTTTTCGGGGTAAAAATATTATATTTGTTAATCCAAGTTACCCTCTGTGTTAGTGCCAAATTTCATGAGAATCGGTTCAGCAGTTTTTGCGTGAAGGAGTAATAAACGTACATGCAAACTTTTGCATTTATAATATCAATAGGATTTACTTTAATAAATATGGGATTAAATTTTTTTCATAGTGTACATTTTACAATTGAACATTAACATACATATCACGTCGCCACACCTCTTATCACACCAGAGAGTATCGAGGATCAAATATCACGTTCCTGGTATACCTGTCAAACTTTTTATATCTTTATTGGGATTTTTCTACAAAAATGTTTAATCCGCCATCTTGTCGTGGCGGCATTTTGGTTTGACAACAATACTATTCAACTACCTAATATAATTACAATGCCATTCAAATAGGTTGAGCAGATGGAGATTACTCCATTTAAATTTGTTAGAAAGATTTGTTCCTCACAACAAGCAATCAAAGAAAAGCACAGATCAATGTCGTATACGTAAGCTTTAAAAAATACGGAAAACTAGACTAGTCTAGACTAGACTAGTCTAGAGACTAAGATACACATAGATACATCACCTGACTAGTGCCTAGCTTTCTACTGTGCCTAGCTTTTTTTCATATTAATAAGTATTTTCGTACAAATACGCTGGTTTCGGAGGATTCTTGGGTGGTGTACCAACAGATAAAATCCGAGCCGTTCTTTGAATGTTAAACTTGGTCTCCCGGGTATTTTTATAAATTCACATTCGCACTTTTTATCTGTTTTGTCATTGATGCCAAGTGGGAGAACCAACGGAGCATGTCCTTTCTCATTTCTACACCAACACATTCTTTCAATCCCATACTTTTACGGATCTTACTGTTTCGGATGCGGTCACTGAACCCCACTTCGAAAATCCGAATGTATTTTAAAGATATCTATATAGAGTTGCTATTACACACAATTAATCATTTCGTTTAAATTTAGTTTAGTTCAGCCAATTTAAAAAATGAAAGTATAAAGTGTAAAAAGAGTAAAAAGTGTAAAGCTGAATCGCATAATTTAAGTAGTAGTACTGTATCTATGTTGGGTGGGTTTTACAAAAATGTTTAACCCACCATTTTGTTGTAGAGGCCATGTATGATTGACGACTGTACCACAGTAATGTAATGAATAGTATTGTAACTAGATTCTGTTCTTAAATTAAAGACCTACGACGTGCGGTGCGTCAAAGTTATGTTCAATATTATGATTTCATATGCCTGTTTGAATTTCTATTCTTTCTAATTTTATGATCGTAAATGTCGTAATTTTGTAAAACAAATAAAAGTCATTTAATAAATAATAATTGAATAAATGTTCAATAAAAATAGATATGGTGTTTTTGGTTACCAAATTTCTTATTATTTCAGCCTTAACTGCTCAAGCTCAGCTTAAAATTAACACATCATAATGTACAGTACTACTATTTAAATTATGTGCTTCGGTTTTAAGCTTTATACTTTTATTTTTAAATTTGCTGACCTAATCTAAATTGAAGCGAAATGATTAATGATGTAACAACAACTCTATATAGATCCTTAAAGAACATATTTTAGATTTCCGAAGCTTCACGAATATAGCTGAAGTGCATAATTTAAATAGCACTACTTATTGTTTTTTGGCATATTAGTAAATATTCGGAACAATTTAACCAAAATAACACTCACAAATGACACGGTTCCCTATTGTTTAAAAAAAACGCTATTACATCGATCTTTCGTCACTGAGATGCATCCGCAATTTATTGCATACCGAGTGCCTACCAAACTGGAGACGCGTTTTCGTCCGTTTGTATGAAGACACAAAACTGTATATTACATTACCGTGACAATACTAAGTCTTACTAATACTAATTACAATGTCATTAGAAGTTTAGGTCAAGCTAATGAGGTTTTCTTGAATATACTACGAACAAACCAAACAAACGCACAGGTCAACTTATATGGAAACTTCTAAAAATGCCGAAGACTCAAACTTATCTATAGCAGGGAAGCTAGCAACTCGTACATGTATATTTGTATATGTATGTTTTATTTATATCCTACTGAAGATGTTCAATTTGCGATAAACCTATTTCCTTTACGCCTCCATCCATTTTATCAGTCATAAAAAGAGGGTATTGATAAAATCACAACGCTTTCACAAAGGAAATATGATTTATTAATCCATTAGAAAACATATTCAAAACAAAATACATGGTTTTCCACGTGTTAGTCCGGGCTTCTTGATAATATCAAACAGCATACGTTGATATATTTATCACTAGCACCCTGACTTGGAAAAGGAGGTAGAGTTTTGTGCCGAGTCGCTTCGATTAACACTAGCACCTTATCTACTCCTGCCGCAATCAAATTTACTATTTAAAATTATCGTGCTACTATTTGCAGGAAAGGGTAGCTGCTTTTTGAAGTGAAAACTTCTTTAGCGGCGTTGAGCACTTTATTTGGAATGGGCAAAAACTTCTAAAGTCGCGTCAGGACACGTGACCTGAAATTTCATAAGACGAAAATTCGTTTGCGCGAATGTTCGTGTTGTCATGTTTGTGTATGATAACGCAATAAATGAATATTGTATTCTACTACATAAATTATAGTAATTTCATACTGATAATTATAGTAATTCGTGCAAAATTATTTCCTTACCATTCCAAAATATCAAAAATGCACAATGTTAATATTCAAGTTTTCACTTTTGCCGGCATTCCCGGAGTGCAATCCGTTTTTTTTCACAAGGCAGGCTTGACATCACAAATTCAGTATGCAAGGTACCACTTCATCTTTAGTGTCTATAGGAGACTGTATTTCTTACTATCAGGAAATCCCTCTTTTTGTCTTTCTTTACACCCCAAAAGTGTCTTAAATTGACGAGATACGTTGTTTATATTTTAATGCAGCCAAAGAAATTTTATATATTTACTTGTTTTTTTAACTTTTTTTTGTACAATAAAGAATTAAAGAAAGAGAGAGAAAGAAAGTTCTAAAAACCAATACTGACTGCATAGCAATGTAGCATGTATAATGGCATATAATTAATTTATTAATATGCCATCTAAGTACACAAAGAGTTGAGGATATATCTTTATTTCACTGCGATTCCATCACCAGTTCCAGATCAGTAGAGTTACTCTTAAATCTCTATTTTATGGAAATTGTATCTATACGCCCATATTCCCCAAACATAGGCAGAGCAACAACCAAGGTACCAACGACTAGCTGTAGTCCCACAGTGTGATAGATGGCTAATTTATCACCAACAGGGCCCATATCCAATCCCGGGCAGCGTTAGTTTTTTTAGAAAGTTGCAAATACACATTTTCTAAATTTTTTAAGCTGCCCGACCGGGATCGAACCCGGGATCTCAATAAGTCAAGTCTGACGCTGGACCGCTAGACCACAAAGGCGAAAATTCATTAAAATTTGGTAATTGAACTTATGTCAATTTATACTCTTGAGCAGAATACCAGCGAATCATTAACCTTTTTTTTCAGACATAACATAGATTTTTCACTTTTTCGTGAAGTGGAGGATAGTTATAGTTTTTTGTGTAGCCTTTTATTATGACATTGAGAGGCAAAGAAACAAACGGATTTCCTGATGGTAAGAAATTCTCGCCGCCTAGAGACACCAAAGGTGGTAATGGTACGTTGCGAACCTGAGGCCGAGATGTTAGGCCACGCGCAAAGTTAATTTACCTGCTACCTTACACTCTGAACCGGAATACGTCAACGGCAAGCACTGACGTTATGGCGGCAGGAATAGGTAAGGCGATGGTACCAATCCGAGCGAGTTGCTGCGAAATTCTATCACCTACTAGGATGTCACGATGTTAGCGACGGTAAGCCTATGCTCGCCTGGTGGTCTATTCTGCAAAGGAACTAGCACCAACATTGGTCATGAGTTATCAGTGTCAATGTTATGTTTTACAATAACAATAACTATAGTTTTTGTCTAAATCAAAAATATGTTTATAGTCCCTATAAACAGAGATGGTGGGAATTTCGTTGCGCACTCACTAAATTAATTTTAAGTTATCGCTATTTTCTTTCCATGAAAGCAATAGAAAGAGACAAAACACTTTTAGTGCTGTCACATTAATTCGTAAACGTCATTCCTACAGACGTTTAATCTATCACTCTAAAAAAGTTGAATAAAAATTTGACATGTCCGGACTAATCTGATATGTCTAAAGTGTTCCATCTCGCTTGTTTTTCTTTTATTTGAAAAAGACAGCAGGTATCTAACATAAGTTTAGTTTGTCAAAAGCAGATTCAAGACCAATATGTTTTCACGCTCCTCATTATGCCTCCTCTACACGTAGACAGATTCGTCTGCAGATGTTGGCAGACGCATCCACAGATGAATCTCTATGAGCCGTCCACACGTCTGTATTTCGATCAGTTTGTGTTGGTTCTCGTCAGATGCAACACGTACGCACGCAAAATTGATATAGAGTTTAAATGTCGACAAGGGCAGGCATATGTTTGCCGAGCAAAACGAGCAAGAAAAAAGAAAAAAATTCAACAAAGGAACTGCAAAAATGACGCGTGCACTTTCATACGCTTCCCGATAAACAATGATGCTTCGTCAGACGTGTGGACAGACTGCTCGCTCTCTGATCCGTGCTACAAAAACTGACAACTTACGGACAAGTGCCGAACGCGTCTGCCGACATCAAACACCTACCACAGACGAGCAAATCATCCCCTCTACACGTCGGCGGACGCGTCCGCCGATGCCATCTGCAGATGAATCTATCTACGTGTAGAGGAGGCATTATTCATATGGGAAGTACGCACGACTTGATTAACAAGTTGATCACAATGTGAACCTACCTTTTACTTCGTATTTATTGAACAAAAGTTCTCTGATCTCGACACTGGAGACAGTGATTTCCGATACCAATATCTCAACGTCTTTAAAAGAGAAATTAATGAATGAAGTATATTCTATAATCTTGTCTGCATTAACAATTGATTTGGGAACAATTTTTTATTCGATTCTAGACTTAGCTTCTTTATTAAACTATCACCTTTTCTTCGTAAAAATATCGCATTTGTGGTCTAGCGATCCAGCGTCAGACTTGACTTCTTGAGGTCCCGTGTTCGATCCCTGGTTCGGCAACATAAAGTAGAAAATGAGTATTTTTATTGGTTGGCGATAGGTTTGCCACCTATCACAATGTTGGACTTAGTGTCTTCAGCTAGTAGTGGGTGCCTTCGGTTACACCCACTTGGCAGAATTTCATTTGCCATAATTCCATCTGCCATAATGGTCAACAGACATAATATTGTTTCTCATAGTTTTATATGTCATACTCATTGTTTATTATACTAATATAATACTAACGTGACTAATCACGTGCTAGAAACTTTGTTTACCATAAAAACAATTTCAATAATATCATTTGCTACCATGATTGAAAGCCGTATTATCCACAAGCCATAAAATCGTTGACCATCAAAATAATTTCTAGAAAAATAACAAAAATTCGTTTTATACTAAACAGTCTCCCACACAGAACAATACGGGAGGCGCTCGGATACCATGGGGTGCCCCTGTATCTGTGGGAGCTGTTGGCCGACTACCTCCGGGACCACGAGGTCCTGGTGGAAGGACGCGACGGCATCTGCTGTAGACCATCTGCCTTCCTGCCAGGCAACTCGTAAAAGGCGAGCATAGGCTCACCGTCACTAGCACCGTGACATCTGACAAGGTGGTAGAGTTTCGCAGCGACTCGCCCGGATCGGTACCACCGCTTTACCTATTCCTGCCGCCATAACGTCATGGTCTGTTCCGGTTCGGAGGGTGAGGTAGCCGGTAAACTTACTTTTGCTCGAGGCCTAACATCCCGGCCTCAGGTTGGCAACGCACCATTACCACCTATGGTGTCTATAGGCGGCGTGAATTTCTTACCATCAGGAAATCCGTGTGCTGGTTTGCCTTCCAATATCATAAAAAAATAATATGTACCCGGTTGGCGATAGGCTTGCCATCTATCACATTGTAGGACTTAGTGTCTTCGGCTAGTCGTGGATACCCTGGTTGTGTGCGTCTGCCTACTTCTTCGGGGATATGGGCGTGAAGATGCTTTTATAAAGACTAAAAGGGATTTTTTGGGTTTGCCATTCACATAATTCAAATAAACCGTATTTTTACAATAACACACAAGTATATCGGAATAATTTTCATCGAATTTCCTTTATACTAGGATTTGTTCGGGATAATTTTCCGCTTATTATATCAACTCATTAACTTTGCGATGATAATTGAATTTTGCGGCGAATATTCTTTTATTTCAGTGACTTCAGAAAAGGAGAAGGATTTCTATTCAACTACAGTTTTAGCCGATTTGTAAAAGGAGGTTCGTTTTATCAATTCGTGTGTATATGTATTTTTATGAGATTACTCGGCCAAAAACGAACAGATTTTGATGTTTGTTTTAAAGGATAGTTGCGAATATATTATTATTAAAAAGACGGAAAATAATACACATTATCGCACCAAAACGTCAGCTTGCTGTTGACGTGTTCCAGTTCAGAGGGGTAACGCACCATTACCACCTTTGGTGTCTCTCTGTCGTCTTACCATCTTGAAATCCACCTGCTTGTTTGCCTTCCAATACCATAAAAAAAAAGAAGTCGAGTAAAATTATAGGCGAATGAATTCGGGGGCAACAGACAAAATATATTGTATGATGCAATCTACTTTGGCGACGTTCAATATCATTTTATGGTATCGACAAGTTGATATGTGAAGATCCAATCTTCGTTCTACTTGGTAACTTTGATTTTATCTATTTCAAACAAGGGTATCTTAATATTTTTAGTTTTACGAGTCTAAAACTCAATAGGGTTACTATTAAATCTCGATTTCATGCAAAATTAGAAATTGGAATCGGATTTGTAATTTTAGGTACTACAAATTAATTAACAATTAATCCAATAATAATTCAATGAATCCGATAAAATAAATTATTATTTATTTTATTAAACGAATGCTAATAAAAAATATTTTCGCGCCCATATCCTCGAATAGCTAAGCAGAGGCACAACCAGGGCACCCACGACTAGCCGAAGACATTAAGTCCCACAACGTGATAGGTGTCAAGCCTATTGCCAACCGGGCACATATCCAATTCATATTCAAATTCAATTCAAAATTTTATTCACGTGAATCTACATATACAAAGATTTCTGTGACTCTAAAAACTTCCACTAGATCGGAATGCGGCCACTCACTGAGAAGATCTGGCGAAAGAAACTCAGCGGGTTTGTCTGTTTTCTTAAAAATCTAATTTACAAAAGTATAATACATATATAATTTGTAGAAATTGGTATGAGGAACAATTAAACCTAAGCATTTCTCTCTTCTAAATATTCTGAAATCCTTACCTTGGCCATACAACTTAAATTTAGTACATTTAATAAGCTCGGGAAGATTATTCCCGGACCACGTTAATTTTATTAGAAAATTGAAAATACACATTTTCTAACTTATTATTTATTTAAAAGACCCGAGTATTTATAATTCTATTTATTACTCGTATAACCCGTGTTGGTCACGGTCCTCTGTGTAGAATAGACCACTTGCCTCTCCGCTTGGAAGCTCGTAGCTGGCCTTTCAGATAAAAGTATTATGTTTTTTTTTATGATATTAGATGGCAAACAAGCAGACGGATTTCCTGATAGTAAGAAATTCACGTCGCCTAGAGACACCAAAGGTGGTAATGGTGCGATGCTAACCTGAGGCCGGGATGTTAGACCTCGAGCAAAAGTAAGTTTACCGGCTACCTCACCCTCCAAACCGGAACACGTCATGACGTTATGGCGGCAGGAGTAGGTAAGGCGGTGGTATCAATCCGGGTGAGTCGCTGCAAAACTCTACCACCTAGTCATGTCACAGTGCTAGTGACGGTAAGCCTATGCTCGCCTTTTACGAACTGCCTGGCAGGAAGGCAGATGGTCTATTCTGCAAAGGAGCCCGGACCAACACTGGGAATAAGCTAAGCTACTATGGAATTTTAGTTAAGCTATTATGGAAGTACGATCAAAACATTTCTGATAGAATTCAGGTGATGCACGAAGGCATCTGATGATCGAATTGATTGCTATGGAGCAAACATGTTTAATACCTAGACAGTCAACCAAGTTGGAGAATGTAGCCACTCCACCGGATTGACATTCTTACCTTATCTACTGCTGATATAGAAGAAACCCTGTACATGATTTACTTTGATTTGAAGTAACTTGCTAGAACGTTTACAAACGAAGTTTCACTCAGCTTCTGCAAGACAGGTTTGTCAGGATCGTGAGGTCTGGCACTCGATACTCTCTGCCTACCTCGTAAGGGACTTGGCGTGAAGATATGTATGTACAACCTCTTTAGTATGTTTTACTCAATTTTTGTGTAAATGTGGGTATGGTCCTTTCTGCTTAACTACGTCCAAATGAAAAGACAAAATAGCATTTGCCGGGTCATCTAGTTTCCTTATAAATATCGTATCTGCTAAAGTACATATATGCATACTTGATGTGCTTGTAATTAATATCCAAACACATTGTTTATTTCCATGTTTGCACAGACGTTGGGTTGGGTTCGCAGTTGCTGTGAAAAATTTCATGCATTTCAATGACATAATTTTATTAGTTTGACGAGACGGGCGTTTCTTTTATTGATTTTGTGATTGCAAGGACATGTCATATTTGTATGCTATAATACAACTATAAGGCACACAGTTCTTTTGATAAAAAGAGATAATCATGGCCTGTATAGACTGCAGATGTTATAGCTTGGCGCTGTGTTAGGAACCTCGACCTAATGTGCAAGTCTATCGGCTAGTTCTACCCTCTGGACCGGAATATGACATTGTAACTATGATGGAAAAAATAAATAAGGCGGTGAAATCCCTACACGAGACCGCAACATCAGTGGTCTTGTGAATAATACCCAAAAATATTAACGCCAAGTTTCTTTCCTATTAACGGACCCGTGTTACCATACACTGTTTTTATTTAGTTGCTGCTTATGTCGTTACGTAGTTCACACTATAAGTTTTGCGTAACTTAAAAAAACAACATGTTATACTAAAATATTATGTTAATTACTTTTTAAAATAATCTCCTTTCCATTTTTAACATTTTTTCATGCGATCGAACCAATTTTAAAACAGGAGGACCACAGATCTGAAGGCATGTTTTCTACGTGCTGATTGAACGCTATCACTGTCTCTTCGGAGTTGGTAAAAGTAAAATCTCTCATCAAATCTTTAATTTTGGGGAAAATACAGAAATCACAGGGTGCTAGGGATATACGCAGGATGAGTGACTCGATATACTATTTCGGAAGTTAAAAATAGCTTTGTTTTGTTGGCCGTGTATGAAGAAGCGTTATCATGATGTAGGAGAATGCGGTTTTTGGGTCGTTTTTCGCAAACTTATTCTAACGCCCTGGATAAACAAATGGTAGAATGCCACTTGGCGTTAGCACTCTTTTGATCTTCAAGTAGAATTGTAAAGATGGAACCCGAAGCTGACAAAAAACGCGATCATTTTTCGCCAACGTTTCTCGCCTGTCTCACTTTTGTTGGCCTGTTCTCATTTAGTTCTCAAACACCCATTCACAAGATTGCTGTTTTTATCGAGTTCAAAACAATAAATCCACGTTTTGTCTCCTGTAACAATGTCATAAATAGTACTAGAATGTCCGTGGTCGTACTTCAGTAGCATCTATGAGCGCCATTCCACGCGAACCCGCTTCTTCTCCGATGGCAGTTCATGAGGGATTCTACAACAACAGATTTTCCGAACTTCCAATTTTTTTTGAATTTTGCTCATACCAATCCCCAATAGACGTCAAATTGTCCTTTAAGAAATGGTTACCAAATGGCAGCTGAAGGCCGTCCTTTACGAAATTCGTCATGTATAGAAACTCTACCTCTCTCAAATTCAGCAAACCATCGCCTCACGGTGCTCAAACAAGGTGCTTCTCTTTCAAAAGCATTTTGAAGACGAGTGGCACAGTCTTGTGGAGAAAGAAAACTTTTAAAATCATAAAAAATCATCGCTCTAAAATCTTTTTGACTTAATTCCATTTTCGTTGCGTACGTAGAACTTTGATGTGTGATAAAAAAAACAATTAATAAATTATTTTTCGCCAATTGTTTTCTTATTACTAAGAAGGTTGCAACGTTTTAGAAATATACTATTCGAAATTCAAATATTTTCGGAAAGGTGGTTCGTTCGCCTTCAAAGCGCCTCCGATGCGGGGCTGCCAGGGAGAATCGGGGGACTTTCCTCGGCCAGCACGGCCTCGCACGCCTGGGGGACGACTCCTGTTGCCGGAGTCGCTCCTCTTACAATACGGGAGGAGGCCCGGTAAGGACCGGGCCGTAGCCGCGGAGCGAGATGGTGAATGCCAACGCGACCCCATCCCGCTCCTAGCCGGGCGGCACGAAAGTCATAGTGTGGTTTCTAGTCGGTTCGAGTCCGACATAACCCGTTGTTATCCCCCGAGAGCAGTGGGTATCCGGGGGGATTTTCCACACTTAAAAAATTGGTTGTTCTTTTGTAAATGGTGTGTGGTACGTTTTAGTCTGTCAATAAATGTTTATTTTCCTTTCAGGGAAGGCAGAGACTATTGAGTTCCAAATGTCACTATTGACACCATATTTGGCTAAATTCGAACTCCGCATTTATTTTGTTGTTCCTTCATCTGCCATTCTTTTAACATGGCCGAATCAACTAAGTATGCTCTTTTTTATTTTTACACCAACTCTATTTTTAAATCCTTCCTCTCTCTCTCTGACCTCGCTATTGCGAATGCGGTCATTGACCGTAATACAACAAACTCTCCATAATGCTTTAAATTTCACTTCAACATCCTTATTTCATTCTTTTTAACATGCTTTACTGTTGCTTCCATATAGTGATGGTGGAATAAACATAGAATATTGCAAAACGGTTCTAACCGTCTAACTTATTTAAATTTAATATAAATTTACTTTGAAATATTTTACCTATTACTTTGATCTGAAAGCTTACCCAACGCTTCATTGACAGTATTACTTGCATAAACTCTCATTTTTACATCCGCGGTGTATCATCCAACTTTAGGAGCACTAACAAAACTTATAATTTTATTTAGGAAACTTTTTCTAGCACTTCATCGTTTACTTAATCTCTTACATCCGTTCTGGCTACATCTCTTTCTTTATT
>NJDC01002586.1:6813-18987 GCA_002245475.1 Calephelis virginiensis
ATCCGCCCATACTTGCATAATAATGGGATTATTTATGACTTTTCAGTTCTTCGGTGGAGTAAGAAATCAATGTGTTTGTAATTTTAATTGCGAAATTGTTATCGACATATTTCTTTTAAATCACACAACGTTAGTTTAATTAGATGTAGGAGATTTTTTGCTTTAAATCAATACTTTTTACTTACTAATGAAACATATGTTTCAAAATGATTACTGATTATTTAATTTAATTAATAATTAAAATCACCCCAGGTTCGGTATGCAGAACTATTATTTGTTTTATAAAATCACAATTTGTTATTGTAGTGTCCCAGTTAAGAGGATGGCTAATAAATTTATGCTAAATACTTAACATTCCAGCTTCTTAATCAATTCCGTAATGTAATCACCTGTATCTCCAACAAACAGGAAAACATAAAGAGAATCTCAAAATAATAGTCCTTAATCAATTCGAATTCATTATTTTTTGAGTTGACCAATCGCTTGCATATTATCCGATGGTAATATTCAGAGTCTATTAATCCGGTGAGTTTGATAAAAGAGTTATCAATGTTGAGAAAACTAGGTAGGTCTGCAAATGTTGTAACACTCGACACTCGGTTCTCTAAGCCTACCTCGCAAGAGACTTGTCTTGAAGATATGTATGTGTGAGTAGATTTAAAATAACACAAAGCTACTTGTTTGCATTGAGATCAAATACTGCATATTCTATTTAATTAAATATTCTTTGAACACACGAGGCAACTCCGCTGCGCAGTAATTTGCCGTAAGTAGGCGACGACAGACAGAGATTAGTTCAAAGCTATTGTTATGATAATTATGTTATAATTTACTGCACCAACACTATTACTTGCATTGTATCGAGCATAAACTTACATGGTAACTAATTTCTTTGGTTTCTTACCATAAGGATGTGACCGTCTCGTTGGTCAAGTGGCCAGCGTTCACGCCAACACAACCGCGAGGCTCGGGTTTGATTCTCGACGGGGGCAGGCATTTCTGTGATGAAATTTAGATGTCAGCATTTCCGGGTCTGGGTGTTTACTAAGTTTATTCTGCTATATATTTCGTTAAGTCTGACACACCATACTCTCTGCCTGCCCCTTTAGAGACTTGGCGTGAAGGTATGTATATTTAAGTATTTCTACGAGTATATATTAGAATCTTTGACTTACACCCATAGCACAAGCATATAACTTTCTTACTTTGGAGTTAGATTCAATTTGTGTGACTTGTCCAGGGGTATTTATTAACATTTATCGCGAAATAATTCAAACCATCTGGTGAAATTTATCGCGTGGTTGCGGTGGTGCTCTGTAGGAAGTCCGTTCCGTTTGGATTGTCACATTCTGTATTATTTTAATACTCAAAGTTTGGAGGACTTCTCGCCATATCGGCTAAACGGGTTTCACATAATTAGCAAAATGAATGCTTATTCTTCTTTAAAGGATTACTGCAAAGTAATACCTGATTATAAAATAAAATGATTTAATTATCTCAGTTTTACACAATATAATGATAATTTTAGGCAACCCATTATTACTATAATTTTACACAGAAGTACTAAATACATACTTGTGTATGTAAAAATGAATACCTCCTTCACATGGCCATTGTATCAAGCCTGAACGGATGGACCAATTTTGTTATTTCTTTTTTGGTTGTTTTAGTAATGACTAAACACAACTGACAATAGTCAGAAAAAAGATTTTAAGAAAAACCGGAAAGTTATAGGAAAATGGAAAAACAATAAGTTTATCCACACAAACTATTAGCAGCTGTTAATAGCAATTTTGCCGGGTCGGCTAGTTTTATTATAATCGTATCAAGTGTTTCATACTATTATCATCTTGGTGAAGGTCTACCTAGGTTCGGATCTTAGATTAGGTCAAACCGTCACGTCGGTGCTCGGTATTATCGTGTTCCGGTTTGTAGTGTTTGAATGATAATTGTAGACTAAAAATTTACTTACTGATGCACACTTTTTTAAGGTAAACGCTTGTACTTGTCCATTATAGACTTTATTTAACGCTTTATGCTAAGCTATAGCCAAATAGTTTCACTTTTCACAGCATAATTAGGGCTTTATAACTAAAAATAAATAAGTCTGCTTAAATTAAACGTTCAGTATTTGGCTGTAAGTTACTAACGGTATTGAAATAAAAAAAAATTTAAACAAACCACAGCAAGTTTTTTTCCCTAAAAATAGGCATTACTGTTCGATTGAGAGTATCATTACATTAAAAAACATAATTATACCTGTCATTTTAGTGTAGAAACAATTAAGAAAAAAAAGATGTCGAACATTATCAAGTTTATAGTTTTTTAGTCATGATGATGCTTTAAAAAGTTAAACCAGTTGGCTGCAACATAAAGTGTTAAATAAAGTATACAGAAGAAAAGCACAAGCATTTACCTTAAAAAAGTGTGTGTAAAATAGAATTCCACCAAGTGCCGACGATAGCAAGCGTAGATTCTATTTTTCTTACACATTTTCGATACCACTCAGTTAGTCAGTCAACCTTAAAAAATCCAATCGATTGTGTTCCAATTACAAAAAAAACCCAACAGAATCGACACCATTGTACTACTAACTTGACTCTCCGTAGTCCTCGCTACACCTGGCCGTGATAAACTTTAAACTATGCGCATTTTATTCAATCAGATTCCAATAAAGGAGTCCGTATTCTCTGGAACGTATTTTTCACTCAATTTATACTGAATACGGTTTGTGTTGGATTATTGATAAAAGTGTTTGAAATATATTCTAACAGATCAAAATTGGAACTAGAGGTGCAAAGAGTGTATAAATACTACGCAATAAAAGGTGGATCTTCCATATAGCAAACCCGAATTTCGTATGAAGTTTGACTTAAGTGACACAAGACATTTGACAGTTAAGTAACAGAGTAAAAAAGGTATAACCCGTTTAATTTGAAAGTAAGTCTAAAGGCATTCAGATTTAAAGCAACTAGTGTCATATGATTTAGGTGAATAACAAACATAGCAAACTTAGTACTTTCATCCTATTAATATTATAAATGCGAAAGTTTGTAAGTATGTATGTATGGATACTCTTACTCTTTCACGCTCGAATGGCTGAACGGATTTGTCTGAAATTTGGAAGACAGATAGATTGTGACCTGGATTAACATATAGGCTATTTTTAATCCCGATTGCACACCGGGTTTCTGTGAAAACTGCGAAGCTGCTACCTGCGTTTCGGCGAAGCCGCAGGTAGCAGCTAGTTTTTTTATATAAATGTTGTGCTAAACTGCTAAGGCATTTTTAATGTGGATATTCCACATTAAAAACGCCATGTTTCCAATTTTAAAATCGCTTTTCTTGCTGTATGGATTACTAAGATACATACATACATACATACATACATATCTTCACGCCAAGTCCCTTACGGGGTAGGCAGAGAGTATCGAGTGCCAGACCTCACGATCCTGACAAACCTGTCTTGCTTCCTTCACATTCACAACATTATATATTACTAACATATTACTAAGATTTTCACACTAAATTTAATTTGAAATAAAAAAATTAGCGCCCGTTTCTCCAAAGAGGTAGGCAGAGCTATAGGTGCCTATTTAGTCCCGCAACGTGTTAAGTGACAAATTTATTGCCAAGCGAACATTTATCAAATGTTATGCAACGCTGTTTTTAACAGAAAAATTTAAAAACTTTTATTTTAGTTGCTTGACACGGTGATCGAACCTAATAACCTCCACTAGACCATCGTGGGGACACTTTTTACAGTCCGTAAAATGATGATACCAATTACGAAAAAATATATAGTAAAAAATTGCGTACTAATATTCTAAATGCGAAAGTTTGTATGTTTGAATATTTATTTGTTATTCCTTCACGCAAAAACTGCTGAACCAATCTTCATGAAGTTTGGTACAAACAGAGAGGGTAACTTGGATTAATGTATAGGATAGTTTTTAACTTGAAAAAATGTTCCTGTGGGACCATTCGCCACGCGAGCAATGCCGCGGGCAACAAGTAGTTTTGAATGAATTTAATGAAACTGAAATTATTATAAAATATGCTTGATCTTAATATCGACTAGGTGAAGGTCGATCTATCTATCTGTATATAAGATGACTTAGGACTTTGGGCCATATGAGCTAGCTTCCTGATAGGTACGGAATCACAATGGAACAACTTTTTTGTTTCCAAAATTAGAAAGCCTTGAAGTAAAAACAACCACTTATATTATTTTTTAAGAATTTAAAAGGAGGCACACCCTAACCTAATTGTTTAACAAACGATATCGTAGCTCGGAGATAAGCTTGTGCCGGCCGCTATCTTATTTACTGAGGACATTTCAAATTATACTCGTATACCTGGTAAACATCTATATTTTTTTGGAAAGTTTCATTTTCGGATTTTTTTATTACTAAAATAATCTGTATTGGTGTTGTGGGGGTAGGATAAAATGAGACAGAAGTAATAGTTTGGTAAAATTGTTACTGTCTACTTTGAATATTGTATTAGCGGAAATAATCTGCCAGACAAAAAATGAAACATTTAAAATAAAAAAAAATAAAAACAACCTGCATGTGAATAAGTTAAGAACTATCTCTATCAAGTCGACCTTGAAATAAAAAAAAAACCTCATCGAAGTTGATCCGTCCATTGAAAGACTTATTGTATCCAAGATGCACTCATACACACACACGTAAAACTCACACCTACACTTGCGTAAACACCCCTATTTTTATATCGGGTTTAATGAAAGTGGAGCCAACAGGGCAAGCTATCTGGTGGTTAAGTGATCATCGCTTATGAATATTTAAAGCACCAGCAATATCACGGTTGCAGTGCCGGCGTTTCGAAATAAATTGCCAAAAATATCTAAAACAAGGTATCACTATGTCCCAAAATCTAAGAGAGGAGATACATCCACGAATAGCCTAAGATACTAAATCCTGCATTGAGGTAGATGACAAGCCTATCGACTATTGGGCACATCTCTAATCCAAGGCAACGTTATTTATATTATAAAATTGAAATGCCTTTTTTTGTTTCTACTCGGGTATCGAACCAGGGACCTCAAGAAATGAAGTCCGACGCAGGACCACTTGACCACAGAGGCAAATCCACATTTTAATAATTGGCGACCAAGTCACGGGCAATAACTAGAGAATATATTATACTTAAAGGGATGTGGCTTTAGCGACTATACTTTTAACTGAACACGTTTTGTTACTTGCCATCAGGTTTTATTTTTTACATTATGGTCGGAGTTTTGAAATGTTTTGAAATGTTGTAGCTTTATATGTATATTATAATTAGGTGTCACGTTGTTTGTCCGCGATGGACTCTTAAACTACTTAACCGATTTTAAATCAAATTTGCACATCGCACACTATCTTCCAAGTTGGATCAAACTGCACAAGTTTGATCCAACTTGAAAGATAGGATAGCTTATATCTCAATTTATGATCAAAAAAATTACCATTCGAGCGAAGCCGGAACATGCAGCTAGTTATCGATAAATAAATTGACTATATTTAGATGTTTAACATTAGCGTTTATGCTACAAATAGTTCCTTATAATATTATGAGTAAATAATTAATTTTAATTCTGTACGAATCCAATATCTGTCCTCGACGAAACTTGCATGTAGTGTAGCTAAGAACCATTTAGATTACATAATCTTAAAAAACACATCTAAATTGGTCAAACAGTTAAAAAAATATGATGCACACACAAAGAGATACTCAAACAGACATGACAAACTTGTAAATCTGTCTTTTTCCACCGGGGTTTCAAAATATTAAACATTTCGCCAGATGCATGGAACTGTCATTATAACACCACATACTGTGCAACTTTTTTCCTAGTTGGTTACACTTACATAAATATATATACTTATATGTATTCACTGAAAGGCCCCAAACCAGCGGAGCACGACATTTCTCATTTTGACACCAACACTTTCTTTCAACCCACTCTTTCGCGAATCTCTATTACGAATGTGGTCAGCGAGCGTTACACCACAGATTTTTGTTGCGCTCTCATTCCAAACGCATTTATCTTACTCTTGTTCTTTATCTGACATACTCAACTCTTGCTTCCATAAAACAACGTTGGCATAAGCACAGAATTACGCAAAGCGAAAAAACTTACCTATTTTTACAATTATACCATCGTTGCTAGCCCTTGTCATGTTCCAGAAGTTAGGGTAGCCGGTAGAATTGCTGCGGCTTGAGATGCCAGCGAAAAGACAGAGTAATTAATACAACATGTATACTGTAAAGGCGAGAGTTGTCTCTTAGTTTTCAGTACGTAATGCTAGTTCGTATTCCTTTAACAAAAAAATAAATAATCATCCAAGCCTAAAAATAGGTATCTTTTCCCGAGATCGAGTTGTCATTTCATAAAAACGCTTAGGAATATTGCGGTAACAACTTGTTTGTAAATTGCTTTTTAAATTCGCCCTTTTTATTAATATCCCTCTTTATTGGACTTTCGAAATTTTCATTAACTTTATGAACTTTTCAGAATCTGTTTTGTTTATTTTATAAATGGATTCAATATTTGTGAGTCTTAAATTTCTCATCTTAAAATTATGATTTGTTATTTCTACTGAGTTTAAGTATGACTTAGTTTATGACAGTATTTCGTCTTCGTTCTCGTTCTTTAGAACATAATGATTAAAGTAAAGTAAAGTAAAATATCTTCACGCCCATATCCCCGAAGAGGTAGGCAGAGGCACAACCGAGGCACCCACGACTAGCCGAAGACACTAAGTCCCACAATGTGATAGGTGGCAAGCCTATCGCCAACCGGGCACATTTCCAATCCCGACCAACATTTTTTTATTAGAAAATTGGAAAAATCCAATTTTCTTTTTGTTGGCCGACCCGGGATTCGAACCCGGGACCTCATGCAGTCAAGTCCAACACCCGGACCGCTAGACCACAGAGGTGATTACATAATTACATAATGATTACATAATTACATAAGAGATCTCCTCTTAAGAGGAGATTACATAATGATTACTTCATACGAAACTGCGATCTAGGGGTCTGGCGTTGGACTTACCTTCCTGAGGTTCGGATAACAAAAAAAGGTGCATTTGCAATTCCCTAATAAAAAAAAGCGTTGCTCGTGATTGGATATGTGCCCGGTTGGAGATAGGCTTGCTACCTAGTATCTTTAGACTTAGTATCTTCGGCTAGTTGTGCCTCTGCCGAGTTTTTGAGAATATGGGTGTGAAGATACCTTAGAGTTAAAAACTACAAGTATAAATTTAAAACATAAGGTCAGATGACAAAAATCATGAATTTTCACAATATCATCATCTGTCAGATAGTTATGTTACGATAACCTTTATGGTATCTTTATTTTTCGACTTTTACAGGCTTTAGTCGTCAAATTACTATGCTAGTTTTATGGATAACATCTTAAACTAAGTTAATTAGTAAAACTTTTCCAGTGTTGGTTTGGGCTCCTTTGCAGAATAGACCACCTGCCTTCCTGCCAGGCAGCTCGTAAAAGGCGAGCATAGGCTTATCGTCACTTGCGCCGTGACATCCTACTAGGTGGTAGAGTTTCGCAGCAACTCGCCCGGATTGGTACCACCGCTTTACCTATTCCTGCCACCATAACGTCCACTGCTTGCCGTTGACGTGTTTCGGTTCGGAGGGTAAGATAGCCTGTAAACTTACTTTTGCTGGAGACCTAACATCCCGGCCTCAGGTTGGCAACGCACCATTACCGCCTTTGGTGTCTCTAGGCAGCGTGAATTTCTTACCATTAGGAAATCCATCTGCTTGTTTTCAAATTAAATCAAATCAAAATCTTTATTTGTCCAAAAAATAGGGTACATATAGGTGTTGAGTTATTTTATGTTCTACCTATTTTACCAGGTTTAACTGGTGTACAAATTTTGTTAGTTTTATATCTTAATATCAGCTTTAACTACCTTATCATGCATTTTTTTTTTTATTTGTCATATAAAAATTAAATTTAATTATTCGAAATGCATGTCTATAAATTTAAAGATCAAAAAGTATAACAATTATAAATTCTATTTAGTGGTGCTGTCCGTATTGTATTTTTTAACATCTTGTTTTCTTAAATTTTCTACATTCAAATTATTAACTGGGCAGATTTACATTCATTAGTAGTAACCGTAAAGCTGATTTTACATAGCCAGATCATTATAAATGTTTCTTTAATAGATAAAATTATATTGAATTGCATTCTCCTAAAAATTAGTAATGATTCAGTAACATTAACATTATAAATAAAATAAAAACTATAAATAAATTGTCAATATGTCAATAATTAATTTAAAATAAGTCAAAATCAGAATTAAATCATCATCATCATTAATAATTATACTCATCCGAAAACATTAATAAATATTTAATAAGGTCAGATACTAATACATTTTGGTACAACGAAATTTCATTAATATTGTGATTAATTTACTATAACTTAACTATATAATTAAGTTTTATTCTTAAAAAAATCATCAATATCATAAAAACACTTTTCTGTAAGCCATTTCGTTAATTCTTTCTTAAATATTTTTATAGGTAGATCTTTAAAACCGTCCGGTATCCGATTATATATTTTAATGGCCATATTATGAACATTTCTTTGTACCGTTTTTGTTCTACAATTAGGTATGTACACTTTTTGGTTGTATCTAGTAGACCTTTGTGTACCTTCTGAATTCAATTTAAAAAGGTGTGGATATCTTTTAACAAAAACTGACATGTCCCTTATATAAATACATGGCAATATTAATATATTATTTTTTCTATATAATGGCTTGCAACTATCTAATGGCTTAGCATTATATATCGCTCTTATACATTTTTTCTGTGTCTTAAAAGCTTTTTGTATATCTACCGAGTTACCCCATATAATGATCCCATATGAGAGAATAGAAGATACATAGCCATAGTATGCGCAAAGCGCTGCGTCTTTGGATACAATTTGTCGTAAGCGTCTAATTGCATAAATAAATCTCTCTATTTTTGTACCAACAGTGCTTACGTGGGATTTCCAATTACAATGTGTGTCATATGTTATACCTAGAAACTTTATTGTTTCTATTTCTTCAATTGTTTTGTTATTAAATTTAACATCCAGATGTATTTTATTCATATTAATAGTGTTAAATTGAAGTAACATAGTTTTCTCTATGTTTATATTGAGATTATTATTATTTAACCATTCAATTATTTTATTTAATGCATATTTAATTTCATCTTCATAACTATTTATATTTTCACCTTTAATAAGTACTGTAGTATCTTCTGCATATAATACGTAGGGATTTGTTGTTATTTTCGGGAGGTCATTAATATATAGTAGAAATAATAAAGGTCCAAGAATACTTCCCTGTGGTACACCCATATTGTTTACATTAAATTTAGAACGCTCTTATGTTTTTGTTCCATTTACCAATCTTTTAATTTCTGTGCATTGTTTCCTATTACTTAAGTAACTTTCTATCCATCTCTATGCATTTCCTCTAATGCCATATTTTTCTATCTTATCTAGTAAATTAGAGTGTTCCACGAAATCAAATGCCTTACTCATGTCAAGAAATATCACGGTAATTGGTTTCTTATCGTTCAGAGAATCTGTTATGACTTTAGTCAAATGGTAGCAAGCTAATGTTGTGGAACTATTACTGCGGAAACCGAATTGTTCATCTGCAAGTATATTATGTTTTGTCAAAAAATTGTTTAATCTAGTCATCATGGCTTTTTCAAAAATTTTTGATATAACTGGTATTAGAGTTACTGGTCGATAATTATTCATATCTGAAGTATCTTTTTTTTTATGAAGAGGTTTTATAACTGAAAGCTTTAATTTTTCAGGAAATTCCCCTTTTTCGAATGATAAATTTATAATGTGTGTTAATGGATAGCAAATATATTTATTGCTTCTTTTAATTAGATCTGTGCGAATTTCGTCGTATCCAACTGATTGTGTTGAATTAAGTGAGTTTATTATTTTAAATATTTCTTTTGCGTCAGTTGGGTAGAGGAAAATTGAACTATCCTTGGTTACGATTTTATTACTATTGTTGTTGTTATTGTTATTATCATCATCCTTATTATTCTTACTATTATTATTATTGTTATTATTACTATTACATTTTGATTTATTACTATTGTTGTTATTTGAAATGTTTATAAAATGATCATTAAATATTTTCGCAATAGTTTTTGGGTCACTAAATTTTTTTCCTTTAATTTTTATATGTTTTATTTCGTTACCATTAATAATAGTATCCTTTCCTACATTACTTTTTATAACATTCCACGTCGCTTTGCATTTATTTTTTTGATTAATTATAATATTTTTATTTTGTAATTGCTTAGATTTGTATATAGATTTTTTTAAAATTTTACTATATTTTATGAGTTTTCTGTTATCAGTTTTTATTTTATTTTTATATAAAAGACGATATGACAAATGCATTTGCCGTTTCTTCAAACATGAGATTTTTATTCCTCTTGTGATCCATTTTTTTCTCTCACTCAATGGTCCTTTTTTAACTCTAATGGTTGGACAGCATAAATCATAGAACAGTTTAAAGTTGTCGTAAAAAATATTAAATGCTGTGTTTAAATCATCAGATTCGTACACTTCTGAAAAGCTTAATTTAAAAATACAATTAACAAATTTGATTTGATTTTCTTGGCTGAAATCTCTTACATCTTCACTCCACGAAGATTCAAAATCTATTTTTCCAGCATCTACTATCAGAACTTGTCCTGTTTCATGGTCTGATAACCCTAAATAATGTGTATATCCTTGCGCGGATTTAATATTGCTTACAATAAGGTCTATACACGATTGCGCTCTTGTAGGTCGATTGATGTGAGAAGTCATCTTATAGTTATTTAGAATGCTATTCAATTCTACAGAAAATTTGTTTTTTGATAGAATGTCAATATTCCAGTCACCACATAGAACTATATCCTGTTTTTTCCTTTTGCTGGTTAGCGTAGATAATAATTCTTCAAATTTTTGAAAAAATGTTTTAATATCGCTTTGAGGAGTCCTGTATATACAAATAATAGTTAAATTATGAATAGGAATTTCAATACCACAACACTCAAAAGTTTCCGAATGCTCAATCTTTTTTAAATATTCAATGTTTTTAAATATTCAATGTTTTTAAATTTCAAATATTTTTTTATTAGAATGCAACTACCACCTCTTTTTTTATTTCTACAAAATGATGAAGCTATTCTATATTCCGGTATTTTCAATTGAGACTCTGAGCCTTTTTTAATAAATGTTTCCGTTAGGCATATTATGTCAAAGCAGTTTTTATAAATTTGACCTAAATCTACTATTGATAAATACAATTGTTCGCTTTTATTTATTGCACCAGCAATGTTTTGGTGTAGTATTGTAAGTTTATGGTCGAAAAAATGTTTTATTGTTTATTGTTTCTACATTATGGCTTTGATTGGTATCGATACTTTTAAAATAGTACGGAATCGTGCCTTTACCATATTTTTGTTTACAATCCGAATGTATTTTTTCATGAATTATAAGATTACTTTCATTTTTATTAAAATCACTTGTTTTCTTATTACCAAAATAATAGGGTATGGTACCTCGTTTAAAGATCTTATTGGTAGATCTTGTTCTTTTAAAATTGGATCTATTTTTGATATAAGTATGATTATAATCTATTTTAGTTACTTCATGAACTATTTGGTTACACAGGGAATTAAAAAATGATTTGGATAAACCATTGGTTGATATATTTAGGAAACTACACTTATTATATAACTTGACAATTGAAGAAATATGATTGTTTAATAACGTTTCATTTAACGCAGCGTTATACACTACAGGGATAACAATCACTTTGGTGCTTTGAAGCTTTTCTAGTGCCAAACAAAGCTCTTTTTCAATTTCAAAATTCGTGTCATTTGAGCCTACACTTAAGATTACCCTATCATTGCTATTCAAATGTGAAAGACTGTCACAATTTGAAAGAATATCCCTTGTTAGTGCATTCGGTTTGATAAATCCCGTAATGCAGTACTTGTCATTCCATTTATCTCTCCACAAGTCAGCCAATCTGCAAGATAATCCAGAGTTTGCCTTTCATAATAAAAAAATATACAAGAAATCATTAAAAAAAATCTTAATCTAAG
>NJDC01002586.1:23562-34421 GCA_002245475.1 Calephelis virginiensis
TTCTTTAAAAATTTATAGAAATTTATCCCAAGCACAGGGCAAGTGCTAAAATAAAAATAGTTAATACATGATTAATTATACTCTTCAATTCAATGTAGAACTCATTTCAATCTAAAAACTCAATTGAATTTTAGTAAATGCTCCTAAAGACGTAGTTTAAATTGAATTGCAAGAGTGGTCAAGTGAATAAATCTTGTCCCTTGTCTCGTGGAATGATAAGCTCAATATAAGAGTACAATTGGTATAGAGTGACCTCATTGCGCTTGTGTATTTTAGCGTACTTCAGAGCATACATCTTTACGTATTTTTGAATAATTTTATTTGCTTACTCGATTACTTAACGTTGTTTAATAGAAAAACAAATAAAAATACTGAAGTTCATAATTTTATAATAAAATGTAGTTCTGAACATTTCAGGATAATAAATAAAAAATACAATAAAAAAATTGTGTGAGATGTTAAGGACGTAGACATTTTTGGTGATTTTCAAATCTTAACAATTTCTTCATTTTTCAAAACTGAACTAAATATCAGAAATCAGGGTTTATCAGAAATATAATGCTTATTTCACAAGAAATTAAATTATTAATCATAATGTTTTAAAGTTTTATAGAAATTGTAAAAGTAAGGTTGTGTCTGAATATTTAAGGTACGAAAAGTTTCAGTGTTATATAAAACACATGAGAGAATCTTCTTGAAAACAAACTAATTTATACAGTGGGCTCTATATGAACATATGCCAAACTGCATTGGTTTCTCATGTTATCTGGTAGCATCACGTAAATTTTCTAATCTCACCGACGCGACGATCTGTCTCACTTGGCTCGCCGTACCTATGTTTAAGATAATAATAGTAGGAATGGCTGCTTCAATTACTAGTTATTTACTGCACTTTGTTCTTTGTATTTGTTCTTTTCTCTATTAAATGTAGGTCAACTGCTTCTTATAAAACGACTTGTTAAAAGCATTAGCTTTTAACTCACTCACTCACTCACTAGTACCGTGACCGTCTAGTCAAGATATTTAAGTATTGGTATACCGTAAAACAAGAAGATAATAATACCATCATGGTATAAGCATTGCCATGCAAAAGAAAATTAAAATACTGGATCTCACTATTGATAGCGATTTTGTATTCAATAACTACGTCACTGACGTGTAGAATAAATCCATAAAATTCTATAAAAAAATAACTAGAATAGACTCTACCAACTGGACCTAGGCTGCACTCAGGGGGTGATCTGGACAATATATGCCACATGCAGAATAGCTCAAAACAGTACAAAGAGCATTTATTCTAAAACCATGTATAGCCTACCGCAAGGATTCTCTAAAATCCGCGATGGTGATGCCTGGCGTAGTTCCTTTAGACCTTAGAATCCCTGAAGTGGCCTCATAAGCTTCGCGATGGTGCTGGCTGGCATACTTCCTTTAGAACTTAGAGTCACCGGGGTAGCTTCGTTATGCGAATCCTAAAAGAAAGTATAAAAGTCGTGGCTAGGGGATAAATAGATCGAGCGGAAGACACTTGTTGTTGTTGTTGGATGTCCCCCACCCTAAAAATCAGATTTAATTAAGCTTTGCAAGCATGGTTAATGAAGTCAAGTATACAAGACAATATTTTCGAAATACAATTTTTTATGGATAGCACCAAGATCGAGGACAAAGCTTGGGCTCTTCATATGGAAGGGTAGTATAGCACCGAAAACTGGAATACTCTTTCTATCGCCACACTGCTCTATGTACCAAGCAGAAGTGTTGGCACTCTGCAAAGCAGTCTTCAGTGACAGCAAAACAGTACTCGTGACTATTGACAACAGCAATACACGTCACCCGTTAGAAACCAAAGCAAAATACATTGCCTAAAAGTGTTACTTGCAAGGTAAAAGTCTATCTTTCTTTTAAGTGAAAGCCCATTAATATCAGGTTATAAACACGCTGGAGAACTGTCAAAAGAAGCTGTCCTGTCATCAAAGAAGAAACCAAATGACGAGATTGGTCTTTCATCGTTCCGCGGAGGCACGCTTCGCCAGTGAAACCGGAGATATAAAGAGATTGGAACTACTTTAGGAACAAAAATATTCCTGCCATGCACGATTGCTGCATACAAGATCGTCCGTAACATTAAGATTACAAACCTCATTCAGATGATGACAGGACTTGGTGGGTTCTCTTAGATGGTTGAGAACTCTAAGTTACAAAGAGGACCAATCATATACCTGTGATCCAAGTACGGAGGAAACCGTCCCATATCTGTTGTTCGATTGACCAATATATGCCGTCGACCATTATAATATAGAAAATAAAACTTTAATTGGAGAATATACCGGTTTTAATAAATAACAGCAAGGTAAGAGTAAGTGTTATCAGTAAGAGAGTAAATATAATTAAGAAAATAAATTTAAGAAACAGAAGTGATAATTATGCTAATTTAACATAATTTGCATTATGTTGGCCGATGATCATTAGTGTAGATATAGTTAATGATATAGAAAAAGAAAATAGCAATTTGAAAATGTGTGTTTATTAAAAAAGGAAACCCCGACTTAATGCCCAATTGTGTGAAAGAGATAGTATGAAAATACAAAAAAATATGTAAGAGGACTAGAATGACATATTGGACAGGAAAAAAATATCCTTAGATTAGTTTTGATGATAATGATGAAATTACGTTAAAAATCTATGCAAATATTTGCAACGTGTAGAGAAGGAATATAGGAACGAATATAGGAAGAGCTCGGGAAACAATATAACGTGACAATTTATATTGTTTTCCGAGCTCTTCCTATATACGTGGTACTGGTCGCGGAGGTGGGTGGTGAGAACGTCAGTTATGCTTGTCACATTCTGTGTCGTTTGGAGGATTATTTGCCACAACAGTTACACTGCTTACGCGGAATTAGCAACATAAAGGCTTATTTTACATCTGTTATCAGACTTATGTGTTTGTGGCACCTTGGAGTCCGTTAATTGGTAGAGTAATGAAAGGAAACTAATAGGTATCAGGTTAAATATCTCTTCAGAACGCTCCTCAGAACACAATTAGTACACCTAGATCTTTACACATTTTCGTACATTAACTGACTGAAAGTAGCGCGAGATATTGGTGTCTCCAAAAACCGCAATAGCTTGTCTTTCGATCTAAAGGAAGAATTTGATACTTGAGTTTTCCTGTATATTAATATGACTACTGCACTTACATGAGTCTTATAAAATTAAAGTTTAAAAACGGTCAATTTTAAAAATTATTACCAACAAAACCACTGGTGGTATGGTATGTAGTGAATTACCAGATAGGGATCCACCTTCTTAACTATTCCAGTCACCAAAGTGACTGTCTCATGTACTAGTCTGGATTGTAGGGTAGTCGGTAGACTTGCACAATAGGCCTAACATTCTTGTCAATGGAAAGCAATGTACTTATTACATCTGTGGTGCATAGGCTACGGTTGAACCTTGACATTAGGAGAGACGTCTGCTTGTGTGCTGATCTCTCACTTAAAAAATACCCACGCCACAATGTGATCTGGAGCGAAATACGATCCCAATTTACTTTACAGATGAATAGTCTCGTGCTGTTTTGGGTTTCTGTACAGAATAGACCATCTGCCTTCCTGCTAGGCAGCTCGTAAATGTTGAGCATATGTTTATCATCACTAGCACCGTGACATCTAAGTGGTAGAGTTTCGCAGCGACTTGCCCGGATTGGTTCCACCGCCTTTCTAATTCTTGCTGCTATAATGTCAGTGCTTGTTATTGGCGTGTTCCAGTTCGGATGATAAGCCGGCTAGGTAAACTTACTTTTCTTCGAGGTCTAACATCTCGGCTTCAGGTTGGCAACGCACCATTACTACGTTAGGCTAGGCGGCGTGAACTTTTTACCGTTAGGAAATCCGTCTGCTTGTTTGCCTACTAATATCATAAAAATAATAAATAAAAATAAAATAATTTCACATGTTGACGTCGCCCCGCATTTGATGTCTATTAACGACCTGTATGTTTGGCTTTGTCTGAACTAACAAGGTTATTGAAAAAAATAAATACCGATAGGCCATTTGACATTTATAAATGTAAAAAAAAACTGTCTATTTTTATATTCCTTTACATTTCTCTGAAACAACTATTTTTCTATGCAAGTAATTTTTACTAAAATAAATTAATGTTTTTAGAAAATTTTGTTTAAATACATAATAATATAATTGATATCTAAATATTTAAATTTTACTAATAAATACAAACACAGATATCGATCAGCTTAAAGTTATTAACTATACTTAAATTTAATATCGAATAAATCTTTTCGAAACTCCTTCAGAAAATATCTTTTGCGAAGGTACGACATTCAAGAGTACTTAAGGCCATTGGGGAAATTTATTTTGCTCCCGGGCGAACCGCTTAAGCTTTATCATCATACTAATAAGTTTCCATCACAAAGACTACTTGTAAGTTAATATAAAAAGAGAAAAAATCTAGACATTATAAATTTATATTAATAACTAGCTGTTCCGGTGAATTTCGTTCCTCCCATTTAGTTTGTATGGGAAAAATTAAAATGTGGTCTTGTTTAGTTTCCTCGCTGTTGTAAGGGATATGATGTTCCCCATGCCCTTCTACCGGTTCTTAGCTACCTCTGTATCAATTTTCATCCTTATCGCTTTAACTGTCACTTGTGATTCACCATTCATATTTTTTTATTGTTTTTGAGGTGTATTCTGCTATTCAGGGCGAAGACAAATCCAAAGAATCAAGAGTCATAAAAATTGGAACATAAAAAGATTGTGCTAAAAAGTAACGCTTGCAATATTACATAACCCATAATCCTTAATGCAATTTTCTACTAAGTGCAAAACCACATTACCTGAAAAATCTGAACGTAGTTATTTGCCATTATTGTGATCCGTTGCTTGTATCTTACGTAGTAGCCAGGTAAGTATTATTATGAATTATACTGTATTAATAATATATCTAAGATAAAAGATGGGCTACTTTAGATCAGTAACCAGGCAATCACTGTTAATTTTCAATAAATTACAGAAATATCTTAGCAACAAAACTCTATTTAGCTTGTCTCTATCTGTAGATATGTTATTAATATTGGCCGTTAGTAATATCATTCAGTAGTTTAAGTAACGGTTACTAGAAAATACAGATACTAGCTGTTAACTTTTACTTAAATTAAGTTTACTGTTAAGTAAAATTTGTTACTGGATAAAAGGTTACAAAGTTTTGCCCAAATTGGTGCAGCCGTTCTTGAGTTCTAAATAGCGTAACTAAAATAGATTATACTTACTACCACAACTAGTACTAGAAGTATATAGTTATAGTTCGAATCCCAACACAACCTTTGGAACACATTCAAACTTATGCAGTTCCGAATTTTAAAATAATATTTCTGTATAATAATTTCATAAAATAGTTTATTAATGAATATTTTAAACATAGTATGCTGTATTATGAAGTATGATTTCTTATACTATACTGTGCTGTTGACAAGATCATGATACTTCATCAATACTTATTATATTACATTCCTTAAAAAAATAAGGCAAACAAGCAGACGGATTTCCTGATGGTAAGAAACTAACGCCTAGAGACACCAAGAATGCGTTGCCCATCTTAAGCTTGGATGTTAGGACTCGCAAAAGTAAGTTTCCCGACTACCTTATCCTATGAACCCGTACAGATCAACGGCGAGCACTGTTATGGCAAGTAACGTACGTTATGGCGGCAGAAATGGGTCGGGTGGTATTAATTCGGGCGAGTCGCTGTTAAACTCTAACACCTATGCAGAAAACCATCCACCATACCTTAGATGGAATTTGCAGTCATACTTTTTGTCACTCACTGATCCCCTCGAACCAGAAGTTCACCCTAAGCACGGGATTGGTGTTTTAATTTATAAAATCTTACTACTCTTTTCAAATATTTGAATTTGTTGAAGAATGAACGGTATCCCTAAAATGTAATTAAGTTTTGCCATCTGTTTGTTGTAGTAATCATGCCAGAAATTCGGTTAAGCAGGGCAATTGAACGGATGTTTTCGTAATTAATGGGCTTTTTCAAACACATTTTTCGTTGTTTTGAACATAAATTGGCCTTTTATTTCTTTGAAAAAAAGATTGAAAATGCTTTATTGAATAACATTTCTATTTAGGCTAGGGCGTAGCTAGGTTTCTGTACAGAGGGAAGCAGAGAAAGAAAATCCTAAATTATGTTGTTTTAATCGTGGTAATTTTCACGCTATTAATTTAAATCGCCTCTGTGGTCTAGCGGTTAAGTTGTTGGACTTGACTGCCTGAGCGGGAGCGGGGAGCGGGGTTTGAATCCCGGTTCGCGCCAGCAAAATGAAAATTGGGTTTTTCCAATTTTGTAATTAAAAAAAAAGTTGCTCGGGATTTGATATGTGCCCGCCTTACGATAGGCTTGCCACCTATCACATTGTGGGACTTAGTGTCTTTGGCTAGTTGTGGATGCCTGGTTGTGCCTCTGCCTACCTCTTCGGGATATGGGCGTGAAGAGACTTTCACTTTTTTTTGAACCTCCTTTTTCCATTTCTTCCCGTTTTCTTGTCCACGCATAATATAGTTTATTTTAACAGTTTTCAGTAATTTGGCGAGTTCCAGTGCTAAGTGAACGCTCTTATAGTGGGAAAGGGCAGCTGCCCCCCTTTGCCCATACCCGGATACGCCCGTGTATCTTTATGGGATAAGAATGGGACAAGCAATGTTGTAAGGTGAGAAAGTTGATAAATGCAGGATAGTCGTATCCGGTGGTTTGGTCATGTGGTTCCAAGGCAGAAAGAGTTAGAGGAAAGTAAATACCTTGTTTAAATGTCAGGAATAAGATGTTTAAGAAGACTTAAGAAGCACTGGCTTGAAGTTGTGAAAATTGCTATCTGCTATCACTAGATCATGCTTAATATCGAATGAAGTGGATGAAGAAAGTTACAAATGCCAACCCTAGTGTTAACCGTTACCAATTTTAGGACGCAAAACAATGAAGCAAACAATCATATGACTTATTTGTAGATAGTATCTATGAAGCATTGGCTTTACATATTGTCATTATCCCCGTGTTGGTCCGGCCTCCTTTGTAGAATAGACCATCTGCTTTCCTGCCAGACAGCTCGTAAAAGGCAAACATAGACTTACCGTCACTAACACCGTGACATCTGACTAGGTGGTAGAGTTTCGCAGCGACTCACACGGATTGGTACGACCGCCTTACTTGCTCCTGCCGCCATAACGTCTGGCCGGTTTGGAGGGTAAGGTAGCCATTAAACTTACTTTTGATCGAGGCCTAACACTCTGGTCTCAGGTTGGCAACGCACCATTACCACCTTTGGTGTCTCTAGGCGGCGTCAATTTCTTAGTATCAGGAAATCCGTCTGCTTGTTTGCCTTGCAATATTATAAAAAAAAACAACGTGAAAAAAAAAAAACGACAAAAAGAACATCTTTAATAATTTATTAATAGGTCATGTTCATGATTAAGCAAAAGGAAAGAAAGACCTACCCTAGTTTTGCAAGTACTAACGCTAGGATGAAAAGGAAGAATCGTACGTCTTTCTTGATTAATTTGGGATTGGATCATGCTTAATATTGTGTAAAGGGGATGAAGAAATTTATCAAGCCAACCCTAGTTTAGCTGGTAGTACCGGCAGAACTAAGAAGAAGGCAGCTGTTCACATGATTTTCATGATAGATATGGGGGCGTTGATGTCCTATGGCCGAGACGTAAAGGTTTATGCTCGAATCTAGCAGCCAACCTACTCTCGACAAATGACTGTGCCAACACTGCCCTTTTGGATGCAGGAATAAGTAAGACGTTGAGTCCTTCCCGGCGCAAGATAAGAAATACCACTTTATAGCAGTAGTCATCACTTATTTGTACAAAAAAACATGACATCCTAGCCAAGGTTGGCAATACACGGTTCCGTAATTTGGATTCTACTAGCGACGGATATTTGTTACCGTCAGGAGACAAGCTGATTATTTTTGTTTCAAGTAATGTTATCATTTACTTTCCTTGGAGTAAGTCCAATTAAAGTTTGTTGTATTCTATTTGCACACGTCTGTGAACATTTGCGAATTCACTAACTATAGTTGCCTTTTTTTTATAGAAGAGGAGGCAAACGAGCATGGAGGTCACCTGATCGAAAGAAGCTTTATATTATAAAGGAATTAGGTACAATCGACTTGGAAATGATACTGTTAAATCATAATAAAATGAAAATTTATATCAGATAGCATATAAATTATATATTATATGCTATCTGATTCTCAAAATGTGGTAATTTTTTTTAGCATCGATTCCCAAATATCACACCTTCTTCTTTAGAAGTATTTCTTTTACAAAAATAACAAAATTGTGGATTCATTTTTATGTTTAAATGTAGAAATAAATATGCTAATAATGTAAATATGACAATAATAATAGGATAATACAAGCATATTAGCCTATTATTTAATATACAAAAATGAACATCCATTTCATTTGATGGTCACATCCCGCTAGAACGGATGAACCAAATAAGCTCGTACCTTTTTTTGGTGGATTAGTTATTGTCAGGAGAAGGTTTGTATAAAAAAGTATGTAAATAAAAAAGACGGGTTGCACTCCGGGAGTGCCGGTAGACGTGAAAGCTTGAATATTAACGTTGTACACTTTTGATATTTTGGAATGGTTAGGGAATAATTTTGCACGTATTGTTTTAATTATCAGTATGGAACTACTATCATTTATGCACAAATATTGTTTTCATATAAATAACCTGCATTTGGCTTCACAAAAACTCGGTAAAGTAAGACTACGAGATGGCTAGGAGCGTCGTATCTTTATAATTGTCGTCGTCGTATTATCTGTATAACTTGTTAGTTTACAGTTGCTCGTCTACACATAAAGCTTATTTTCAAGATGGAACAAATAGAGCAATGTCTGTTGATATTATACGTATCTGCTATAATGTTGTTTTGTGAAAATGTAACGGTAGGTATATTGCGGCGTATTATCTATTGTGAATCCTAAACTCTTCAAAAATATCTAAGAAACACAAAAATACAAAACGGCAATGATGCTACGTTTTCTTTTAGATCTCGCGCTGTCTTATTCGCGCATGAGCCCTGCGCCGTCTTACGATCTGACGCGAGTTTAGAAGTTTTTACCCATTCCAAAAAAAGTGCGCAACGCTGATAAAGAGATTTTCATTTCAAAAATATATTAAAAAATATTCATAGTAGTGAAAAATCAAGGTCTGTCAGTTCATCTAATTATTGTATTATACACAATTGAAGCGAAGTTGAACCGAAAAACATCGACTTCAATTATTCCATGACCATGTAGCGATTTAATATTTATTTTGCTTTTTCATGCAAAGTACCGACTAAAATTGATTCATTACCACGATGTTGGATAATTATATTTTTTTAATAAAATAAATAAAAATTTTGAGATGGCCCAACGTATATTTTATCACCACTCGACTAGTAGTCGAATCATTGTAAAATTTATATCGGATCACGTTGAAATCATACTTACCTATACCTATAATCATACATATAATCAACCTATCTTTTCAAAATAAGCCATCATAATACGTTAGTTATAGGAGGAGAAATCGCGTAACAAACATATTAAAAACATGCAGTTGCACTGACAGTCTCTTCTTTTAGGAGTCGGTTAAAAAGAACATCAAAAAGTTATACTACCACTCGAGGAGTTTTTCTAATTACAAAGAAATCACGCTGCTGAAAAAAAAATTAATCAGCTTTAATTGACATTTTACTTTTAACTATTCAGGGGTTGACATGAATGTATGATTCACGAAATATGCGGGTGTGACAAAATTACAAGCATAATTAATTACATAATAATATGAATTATAAGTAAGATTTTAGATAAGGAGGATGAGTAGGCACGCTCGAAGCTACTAATGGATTCATTTTAGTCAGAACTTCAAGCGACTATAGCGACGACAAGCGACGAACACCATTTGAAACTGAAACTTATTAAACATAATACAACATTTTTTTGTGATGTCTATATAGTAATATTAAAAAATATGTTTTGTACAAGGACGCTTCTAAGCCTAATTTCCAAAAAACCGGTGACGAAGTTTGTACGTTTTTTCATTAAACAGACATACAAGTAAATGATTATTTAATTATTGAAGCAGCAGCAGAGGCAGAATTCAAATAAAAAAAAACACATAAAAAAACTAAAGTAATGATATAAAATATTTCCGTTTCAAGTTGCGCCTATTACCATGATCGTAGCTTTATAGGTCACAGAATGCAAACAATAAATGTCACATTCGCCCTTTAAAATCACTTCGAGAGACTGCTAAAAATAAAAATAATATTTATGCGTTTCTCGTTAAATAAAAAGCGATTCTTATAATGTATTATATGAGAAGACTGGGTTCAGCTTTTACTACGAGTGCGTACTACTCACTACAAACTCGATTGAAATAAAGGGGATTGAACTTTTTTCTTTGAATCCTGGCTTAGTGCCCGCCTGCCGTTTTGGGTTTTTTTCAAAATGGCGATGCACGATAATTCTTAAAAATATGGATAACAGACACTTGTACAAACGAAAAAAATATCAGTATTAACATATCTTAAAGCGTCACGTTACAGAGTTATTTTAACGATTAATTCAACGATTTGCAAAGATTTAAAATTAACAGTGATAACGTGGCTTGTTATGCTTTTTTTGTTTTTTAGTTTAGTAAAGCCGCATTTTATTAAATTTCCTATAATATCACTGCCGTTGAAGTTCGCAGTTGGTTGGTTTGGCAACGTATTTTCGCCATCTTTGTCGTATATGACGAAATATACGAGATATATTTTTTTCATGTAG
>NJDC01002586.1:39131-55196 GCA_002245475.1 Calephelis virginiensis
AAGCAGCTCATAAGAGGCGAGCACAAATTATTTTCAACAAGATGAAGTGATGTAGTGCTGTGCAGCAACTTGCCCAGTTACCTGCCACTGCCACCATAATGGCTTGTTATTTTCTGGTCCGGACGGTAAGGTAACCTGTATACTTGCACAATAGCCAATTGCATAATGTAACATTTATGGTGTCTAGAGGCCACATTTGTCTTTTACCATCAAATCAAAGTGTGGACTGAAAAGCAACATTTATTAGTAATTTAAAAAAAAACATACATTCTTGATATTTCTATTGGGACTAATAGAAAGTATGTCATTTAATCAGTTGGAAAAGCAAACAAAAAGTGTATCCCACATTTTTGTTATGGAATAATAATACTTATTCTTTTTTGGTACTTAGTGTCTTCGGCTAGTCGTGGGTGCATTGGTTGTACTTCTGCCTACCTCTTTGGGGATATGGGCGTGAAGATACTTTATTCTTTATTATTGTAGGTTTCTATTAATTTGAATGTGAGTCTCAACAGACCTGCACATCAAGAAATATAGGCAAATTGATAAAGTATTAACAATTTTGTATGGTATTTTGTATTGATAGATCACTATCTGCGACCAACTCCAGACATACTCAGATCAATATCCATGTGATGTCCACATCTTCGTCATTTAGCAGAGGCGATATAAAAATAATAGGAAGGAACATAGTCAAAAATTTATTACAAAATTCAATTTCATATTAAAGGTATTCTTCTTGGTTTTTTCAGACTTCTTTGATGCTACTGCTCCGTATGAAGATATTAATTTTCTTTATATTTTGTTGATCAAGTACCTAATAAATTCTTAAAATCCAAATGTTTTCATTATAATTCTATAAAACTTACATTTATAATTGTTTTACTAAGTTAGGTTATAAGCACATAGCTCTCCAGAAATAAACTTTGTCTTATAGACACCATATATATGTTATTTAAATCATTGCACATGCATGCTGTTTAGAGGCAGAGGCATTGGGCCTAATGTGCAATTCTACTGGTTACCTGGATATAACAGAAATCTTTGTATGAGATAAAAGCTCCATACTATTACAAGTAAGTAAGTAGTAAGAGAGAAAAAGTAAGTAAAACAAAGGTAAAAAACAATTTTTGTTTAGTTCTAGGTAAAAATTTGTAATGTATCTTTTAAATTATTTTATGCAATTTAAATAATAATATCAATGTAATAACATTGCTGAATTGTCTATTGTAAATAAAAAACAGTTTCTTAGAAATCAAAGTTAGCTAACTCACATCTAAAACTATATCAAATTATTTTATACATAGACTCTAAAAGAAAAGCATTTGGCAATAATTAACACTGTTGTTAAAGAAAATATGAATAGAACTGGATTTTTTGATAAAAGCAATGTTAACAATTTTCAAAATGCAACTGAACTTAGGCATGTCTTTTTAGTTTTTCTTACTCAATGTAAAAATATATGTTAAAACACAAAATTACATACCCGATTTATTACTTAAATACACCTAACATACATTCACTAAGTATTAGAAAACATTACTGAATTACTCATTTTTTAAAACAAGAACATAATTTTATATTAAAAGAAAAGAGTGAGTTACTGCACATCACCGTCATTGAAGAATCTTCAGTCCAAGTGACATATAGATAGGTATAAAGATATCCTATTTTACTCTTATTTATATAAGTACATATTACAATGTAACATCTGAAACCAATCTTCAAATAATAAGTGCATATCTTACTATTTCTACTACTTTCAATTTAACCCTGTCGCAACCAGTTTCAATAGACTCAATTCTTCAAGTTTGAGTTAGTTTTAAAGTAACTTTTATTTGTCTTCATAAATGTTAGATTTTGTTATTTTATAATGCACCCTAATGTATTTAAATTACCAATCTCCCTCAACTCAAAAATCACTCTCAGATCAGGGGTTTAAAAAAACCTTGTAGATTTTTTTATTCAAATTAGTTTTTTCAAATTAATTATCAGACTTGGGTGTTTTTTCATGTTTTAGGACCCTTTAACTCGCATGTTGTACTTCTGTCTAGGTGGTAAAGTTTTGCTGAGCTTCTTATTAATCTACTGTTTGGTTTAACTTTTCGTAAACTCTAATACAGGATATCTGCATCATTACCTGAAAAATAAACATGAATTAAGATAAAACACTAAAAAAACCTCTAAACATATAAAGTCCCAAATACAACAAACCTTTTGTTTCAACAATTTCCAAATTGTTTATTACTGTGGAGTATTTCAATAAAAACTTTATAATAAACTTCTCGTTGCTATTTTCATTTCTTTTTAATTATGTATGTGTGTTTCTTTTTAAGTAAAAACAGAAGATGTATATGTATTACAACTACAATAAAGTATTTTGTTTTATTTTACAATTTGTAATAGAAGGAATAGGTTATATTGTTTTCGTCCGATTGACTTGACAATGATCGACAAAGACATTAAATTATACAGCCATGTCGTTATTAATTTATTAAAAACTGATGTTGGGAAGCGAAAACAAAGACAGGTTGAATTTCATTTTCAATAAAACTTATTTATAGATTAGAAAATACAAAATTATAGTTGAAATAATACTCGTTTTCAAGTAATTTCTGTTTCATTCTTTCGCTTACCAATTGTCGATAATGGAATGTAAAGCACGTGTAAACACAAGGACATCACTATCTATTCAATTGATCACCGTCTTAGTACTGTCAAATTAGAAAGAAATTTTAGAACTATGGTGACAACGGAATACCATTTCTCTAAAATTAAGCTAATATTAGAAAATTTTTAAGTTAGCTTAGCTTTAGCGATGACACAACAAAATCGGCACCATTATATGTTTTATTTTAAAAAGTATTTAGAGATTGACATTTGTCAAAAGTGATCTATTAAATTATCTTTCTTTTATTTACGTACTGCGTTCAAAATGATAATATAATTTAGGAATTAGTGTTTATGTATGGTTGCCATAATTTTCAATCTTTTTGACACCTTCTCATGTCACAACGTTTTAGAGATCATTTAAAGTGTTAGTGCAAATATTATTGACGACATCTTATCTGTGTCTCATTTTTTTTTGAAAATTGACATCATACCTTCCAACAAAGGTAGCCCTCGAGGATACTGTGTTTCGGTCTTCCAACTGAAATCAGTTTTTTATTAAATCTACCGTACAAACGGATGCAAATCAATGTTTACAACCGCCATAATCCCTACATAAATAAAAAAAGTAGAAGGCGAGGTTATCTCTAAATACAGAAATTTCTTCCAGCCAACCTAAAAAAGGAAACTGTAAAAATAAAATAGAAGACATCTTGTACAAATAAAGTTATTTAGTATTCTTAGAACAAATAAAACATAAATACAATAATTAAGAAAATAATGTCATCAAATGTATCAAAATAAGAATAAGGATTTGGACTTTCTGAAAAATCATGATCAAAATTCTAATTATATTTTGGAATACCTTTTTTCAGACAAATAACCGCAACCCTGTATAACAAATTGCACCGTCTCTCAAATGTTACCGACCCGCATAAATCACGAAAATCGCATACGTAACCAACTGGAATTGCATTTCCTTAGTCCCGACTTTGTATTACCGAGATTAGATTACCCAGGTGAGATCTGAAATATCTGAAATGTACCTTACGTAAAACGAAAGTGTAATTTTTAAGTTTTATTATTATGATTTGTTGGGTTCGAGATGTATAGACTTGTCACTAGGTGCAGTGATACGAGTATGAGTAGTTCGACTTCCGTTCGTTACCTCTTCTTGTTCCAATAACTTCAGTGCTTATCGCGTTCCATGTTAGAGTATAGTAAACTCATGCGACTAAATATCCCGACCATAAGATACGCACCAATGACGTCTACCTTGTATGTTGATGAAGATTTTTTTTTGCTATCAGGAGTGCTGATTGTACATTTTTTTAATGTAATTTTATAACCCTCTCAACCGCTTCTGGAATATTCTATTCATTCTCATTGCTATACATAGTGTGTCCGAACACGATCTAGCGATAATACAAGGTATGTGGGTTCCATACCTTGTATTATCGCTATCTCCACATACGGGAGTTTTTGTCGACCACCATTTTTTTTCAAATCTTACTTTTGCCAAAAGATAACAACTTCTCCCTACATATGTGAAAAAAAATTTCTTAAAATGTAAAAATAGCATCCATCAGATAAAAATAAATATCACGAAAAGTTTGTCTACAAAATATATTAAAAAAATACAATTCTAATTTAAGTTAAAAATTCAATGTTTTATCCATTTTTTTTAAAAAGAAGCATACTGATAATATTTTTTGTTACTGTCTCAACACTTAGTGATATTACTTAAAAATTGACATGAAAATGATTACCTTTAGTTGCATAAATCGAAAGTTAGCGCTGTGTGAATATGACCCGTTTGCAAGAGTCATGTATATGGAGCTTGATATTAAGCACTATTCATTTTTGAAATGAAAATACAATAACTTGTGTAATGGGTGTTTTTGTCGAAAAAAAAATGGTCTATTTTGTAACCATAAATTATCGCTGGATCGAGTCCGGACACACTGTATATTCCGTTTAAACTATCAATCAGAATTAGTAGTAGAAACTACGCATTCATTGAGATATCACTGCATTATCTGTTCTCATTGTTACGTTGTTAGTGATTGTTATTGTCATGATCCATTTGGAGAGAAGGATTTACGGTAAATCAGAGAGACACAGAGTTAACACACCTCTTATTCAGCAACTTGGCATCAAATGTTCGACAACTTTGACTTAGTGTTGATTAGGTTATTCGACTTATGAATCCAATATTTCAAATATTTTAAACAGTTTTTTGAAAATGTTTTATAGCTGGTCTATAATCTAAATTGTATTTTGTTTCTGTTGTAGTTTGAACTGTATTTCTGTCAAAAAACTTTTTAAAGACATTTTATAATTAATTTTGATATTTAAGGAATGGTAGTGTGAAAAACTGTGGAATAATGTAATAATTAATACAGAATAATTTGCAAATTTAGCAAATAATTGTGCTATAATTCAAATTCATTCTGAAAATAGTAACAAATTTTAATATTTTTTTTAATATGTACTGTAGTTTAGACATTTTTCAGCTATTAACTGATTTATAAAGTCACTTATACTGACAATTTGTTAATAATCATAGTACGCACACATACGCTACTTTGCTCGTAAACGTTTTACAATTTGATACATCTAGCGCCATCTGTTAACATTCTTTGGAAACATGTACTGAAAGCTTTCCTCAAAAACCGGGGGTTTTCATTTGATCCTACATATATGACGCATCAAAGTAACAACACCCACTTTTGGCATTAAAAGCTATTTCTTTTTTTATTGGTAACGTATAGGAAAACAGAAGGCGCTCACTACTTTAAACGAACAATCAAGTATCTTCACGCCCATATCCCCGAAGAGGTAGGCAGAGGTACAACCAAGGCACCCACGACTAGCCGAAGACACTAAGTCCCACAATGTGATAGGTGGCAAGCCTATCGCCAACCGGGCTCATTTCCAATCCCGACCAACATTTTTTTTATTAGAAAATTGTAAAAATCCAATTTTCTTTGTGTTGGCCGACCCGGGATTCGAACCCGGGACGAACGAACAATCAAACTCTGGAAATGTGACTCAGAGATTTTTAAACCTATAGGTTCATTATTTAGACTTAATCACCGAATTTGTTGATCATTTTGCTTAAAGATGTCTATGAGTAGCGGTGGCTGCTTTTTTTTAGGTAGACCACTCGCTTGTAAACTTTTTAATACCAATAAATGATTCTATAATGACTATAATACCCGTCTTAGAATGTATAGACGAGAAAATTGGTTATGTTGCTAATTTTCCCGTGATGGCGGTTTTCTGTTGAGTAGAAAATATGAATTAGCTTTCTGCTAGGCAGTTGGTAAGAAGCGAGCACAGGTTATATAGGTCATTACCAAAAACACACTGTAGTAGCTCTTTACCAACTTGCAACAAGATTTACCTCCTTATCTATTTCTGACACCGTATTGACTCTGTGATGTTATGGTCCAAAGAGAAAGGTTATTAGTGGACCTGTCCTGCACAATACACTTAATATAAATACATAGCTTAAATATAAATAAAAAAATGCTTTTAACCCTATCAATTCTGCTTGTATTTAAAACGGTAAACATTTGTAGTATTTTCAAAATCAGATTAAATTTGCTCATGAAACGTATCCATCTATTACAAATTAAGCACAAAGTTTACAGTAAGCGGTTATTTGTCCTTTTCCCTCAGAAACCGTAAATTTGAAAATTGAAATCTGCGGTTTTGGTCATTAATTAAGTCTGTGAATATCTATGGTCAGAGCAAATTATGGAAAAGTGTATGGTTGTTACCTATTATATAGTATCTTCTGATAATCGTATATCTTTTATTTAAGCGTACATAAGTAGTGTATACTTTTAACTAACAGAAAAATAAAGATAAACAATTTGCTTATATTAGACATCAAAACTAAACATTATGAACATCTACAGGCTTGGCTATAATAACAGGTTTTTTTTGTTTCTCCTGAAATTTTTAATGTAGGTTACCGGGTTTTTCGCCAGGGTTAGCGTCATATCTGGTTGTGGTGTCTATAGGCCACTATTGCCTCCTACATCAGGATAGACATGAGCTTATTCGCTGAACTTAAATGACAAAATAATAACGAGTGATAGCTTTGGTTTAGTCATCCTCATTAAATATAAAACAAATATTTTATATTTGCAAGTCTTCTCTTCGTTTTGAAACATCTATCCCACTTAAAGGATAGTTATCTAACCCATAAAAATAAGGTTGGGATAGATGACTCGAATAAAAAGACAACTATCCACCAACAACAACCAAATCCATCAAAACCGGTGGTAGTTTACGGATGACAGGGTTAAATTTAATTATAGTTTTAAAATGTTTCATAAATAATTAAACTAGTTATAAATATAAATAGTTGGCTTAAAAGTTAAAGAATGTGTAACAAAATAATATTTTTTGTAAATATTACAATATTTTCACAGCAAAATATAGTAGAATCTTTTGATATACTTAAATATTTTTGTAACATCTCATTTACACACATACCTTACCTTACCTATTTCTGTCGCCATAACGGCATGACGTGTTCCGGTTCGGAGGGTAAGGTAGCCGATAAACTTACTTTTGCTCAAGGCCTAACATCCCGGCCTCTAGTTGGCAACGCACCATTACCACCTTTGGTGTCTCTAGGCGGCAGGAATTTCTTACCATCCGTCTGCTTGTTTGCCTTCCAATGTCATAAAAAAATCTTTATTTCTTTCTTTCAAAAAAAAACCTTTATTGAAAATTTTAATATTAACATAACAAGCTATTCTTGTGTCTAGTCTGTGTAATTCCAAAACCTTCCGCCGGAACAGGACGAAGCCACTTAGAATATCCTGTGAAAGAAACTCAGTGAGCTTGGTTTTGTCATATATTTTCAAATATAATTAAGTATTGTTATAATCACACATGTTAGATATTGGCACAAAAACGATTAATTTCAAACTTTTAGTATTTAATTTATTACAAGTTATTATTTAGTATTTAGAAAAACAAGTCGTTGTGTGATTTTTGTTTATGATATTGAAAGCAAACAAGCAGACGCATTTCCTGATAACAAAAAATCACGCCGCCTAGAGACATCAAAAGTGGCGATGGTGCGTTGCCAACCTGAGACCGGGATGTTAGGACTCGAGTAAAAGTAAGTACCTTATCTTCGAACCGAAACACGTCGACAGCAAGCATTGATGTTATGGCGGCAGGAATAGGTAAGGCGGTGGTACAAATCCGGGCGAGTAGCTGCGAAACTCAGTCGTGAACTTAGTCAGATTTCACGGATTTCACAAACTCTACCTCACCACCTAGTCAAATATCATGGTGTTAGTGTCGGCAAGCCTATGCTCACCTTTCACGAGCTGGCTGGTAGGAAGGCAAATTGTCTATTCTGCAAAGGAGCTCAAACCAACTTGGGTATAGATTTAAATTTAGTATATTTTTAATTAATAATAATTTACAACTTCACAAAAATCAGATACTTTTGAGAACTTACCATGGATTTTCATTTATATAATTTTTTTTTCTTAGACTGCGCTTTTTTTTAAACGGCGCTTTTACGTTCCTTGGTTTTAATTTAATACTAATCCTTTCCAATGCTAGGAAAAAAAAACTGAGTTTGATCCGTTCATCGATAACGATCTGTGCACCATTTTTGGACTTTATCGTTTTGATGATTTATAACCCTGTTTGCACGTTTGTAATCTAACTTAGAACTAAATATTTAACCCTGGAATGTGCAAGTGGCCGACTCAGTTTAAACATCAAATACTAATAAGTAATGACAATTATCACATCGTGTATATTTTTATCACTTTCATTAATTACCTTTCGATTGCTGCTTTTGAAATCTTAACATGTTATTAAAATCTCATCTTTATATACATGAAATAAAGTTCGAAATCCATTGCGAAAAAGATATTTTTATTTTCGTCGAACAATCGAATAGTACCACTGACAATAAGGTGTAATTATGTCATTCTCTTTGATATTTTTTTGTTTTGCCTCAGGTCCTGCTGAAAACGCCACGATATACGTTTCGTTTCTTTGTCGCATTTCGCTTTGTTCAAATTTCGTGCAACCGTTGCATGCAGCCCACATACGATTTTATTTTAACATCTCAAATAAAAGACTACGTTATTTTATTTGAAAATAATTTAAACGTAGCGAGACGTTTTTATTTGACTAACACTTTACGAAAGAAAGAAAACGTGTATTGAATATGAATTAGTTTACTTTAGGTTAACGCTGTGTACACTTTAGTACACTCTCGCTGACCGCATTCGTAACAACGAGATCCGAGAAAGAGTGGTATTGAAAGAAAGTGTTGGTGTTAAAATGCTCTGCTGGTTCTGTCATGTGGAAAGAATGACAGATGAAAGATTGACAAAGCAGATATACAATGCGAATGTGGATGGATGTAGGTACCCAGGGAGACCAAGACTGGCATTCCAAGATCAGATCACTCTGATATTATTTGAGGGTGGTGTCAAGAGTTTACGAAATCGGTGTGTTTGTATGAAAAGGTTAATGAATGTGAAGGGAGCTAGACAGGTTTGTCAGGATCGTGAGGTATGGCACTCGATACTATCTGCCTACCCCGTAAAGGACTTGGCGTGAAGATATTATGTATGTATTTATGTACACTTTAGGTACTTACTTTATTAACAGGCGACTGTTATTGTAATTATTGAAATAACACGCAGTACTAATTACAATACAGTAGTTTATTAGAGTATAATAATGTGGCATAATTAAGTGTAAGCTCGTTCGGATTGAAACCCTTTTAATGTTTTACTATTTTGATGCCATAACGTTAGTAATCGCTACAGTCTTGTTCTTACCTTAAAGCTACCTCTGCAAAAAGCTTTTTAACGAGTGGAATTCCTCGTCCCAAAATCTTCTGTGGATGTCGAGTAACTACAGGATCTCCAAAGAACGCACCTTTGCCACTCTCATACTGCCCCCGATCGTTGAATAGACGCATCTACAAAAAAGGTAAAATGGAGAAAAAAATGTTTTAAGATGAAAAACGGAAATTTATATGCTGTCTCTGAAATAACCAGAAAATTAAAAAAAAATACTGAAGGATGGCCCAGCTGGCATTAATCTTTGTTTTCTTTTAGTTAAAAATAACAACTTAAGTTTTATTTTATAATTATTTTTAAAAAATCTTTTTCATTTTAGCATAAAAAAGTTACGAAATTACCTTATGCTTAATTGGAAGGACGCTTATAACCATTTGTGCCTTTGCAACTGCGTTTGATTATTTATGTATTTTTTCACTTATAATGAGATGGTATTTGCTACCTTCTACTTTTTAGTAGATAAAGCACATGTGGCTATAAGCGTCTTTTCATTCAAGTTTTAATAATACAAATATATTTCATATTTCATATCATTTACTTAACAAGATGTACGAAATGCATTAAGACCATGTTACAACAATATTAAAATATTGATTAAAGTTAAGTAAATGTTCTACCTATGATCTGAAAGAAGAAGGTTGTATATTTTCATAAATTGAAACACTTTCAGTATAAAATATTTTTTAATAAATAACAAAAAGTATTTTTATGTGGCACAATCAGATCAGTCTCCTCACTAGGTTTTATAAAATATGTAGTCTTAATTATATTTTTTTAAGTAACAAGCAGCTGTAGTAGGATTTTTATTGCGCGGTCAAGCTTGTCCGCATAGTATAAATCTGACTCTAAGTATTGAAAATAAATCTTTAAAAACAATAAATAACATAACAAAAATTACAACTCCTAGAAGTATCTAATTCACTGAGTAGTATTCAAAGTAGGAACCATAAAGTTACTTATTATTGAGGTCACATTCATAATCATAAACCTTATTATTTACTTAACATAATCAGTCTCAATAGGTACATTTTTAAAACACTTATTACAAATTAACGTCCCTGTAGAGGTACAAAAACAACTGTTTGTATAAAAACCCTACATTTATAAATGTAGTAATAGTTAAATGACTACATTTAGGTACTTACTATAGTAAGTTTAAAAATATAGTAAAAAAAACATCATTCTTCGTATTCATCAATTAAATTAAATGAGCTATCATTAACAGGTAAATTATACCAAAACGATCTCTGATTCTCTGGCATTAGGGGTACTAATTTGTGTATTATATCAGATGTCCCGGTTATGGCATCACAGGTTGGATCCACGATGTCAGAATGCGAGTTGTTCTCATCGGCTGTGGAACTACTACTATTTTCCTGCAAATGTAGCATCGATTTCGACGTTTCTATAGAAGTGTTTATTGACATTTGCTTAATAGTAGTAGCTAAGGCTTTTTTAATTATATCTAAGCTTCGACCGGTCTTCATTTTTGTTGTGTCTGCAACAAATTTAGAAATACACTTTCAGTAACAGTTAAACGCAATAGAACATAGAAAATCTAATTAAAATAAAGAATCCTACTAAAATTATAAATGCAAAAGTTTGTATGTTTGTTTGTTACACTTTCACGCAAAAACTGCGAAACCGATTTTCATAAAATTTGGCAAACACATAGAGGTTAACTTTGATTAATACATAGCAGCAGCTCGTAAATTATAAAACTAATAAGTCAATGTTAAAGTCAAAATTATAATATGATATTATATATAATTTTAACTTGAACATTGACTGTTATTAATTATGTTGTTCTTTTAATTATAGCCGTTCAGTGTAATAGATAACAACATTTGAACGAATATAATATGTAATTGTGAGAGGGGGTAGGCAGAGATATATTGATATGAGATCATTTCATTCATATTTCGAAATTTTGAATAATTCAAATGGAATAGGACATTAGATAGGTTAACTTACCGTTTGTGTACTTGTACAACTACTGACTAATCGTAGGTGTACTGGTACACTTCTGCCTACTCCTTAGCAGATAATAGGCATGAAGCTACTTTACTTTATTTAGTAGGATATTGGACGAGCCTATAGCCATATCCCAGTTGCTATAGGAATTTTTTCACTTACTCGTATATGACACACTTTATAATTAAGTAGAGAAAAAAAAAATACTTTTCTCGACTTGGGGATCGAACCCGAGTTCTCAATGCGCTACCCTGTTAAGGCAGTCATCAAAAATAATAATTACATTAATATACTTTTCAGGGTTCCATACCCGATAGGTGTCAAACGGAACTGATGAACTGAATAATTACTAACTGATAAACACTAATAATATAACTACTACAACCTATATAAATATGTATTAAAACTTACCTAAATATATCTTCCATAGAAAAAGAACACGCGCGATGACGACGCTCTGCCTTGGTCACTCGGGCGCAACTGATACTGAACTGAACATAACACTGTCATTAAGAAAACAGAAATAGGTAAGGTGAAGTATCCTTGCGAGGACAAATTGCTGCTCGGCACTCTATCACCAGTGGTTTTGTTGGTATAACAACCTTTGTTCGCCTCTTACGAGCTGCCTATCATTAAGGCAGATAGTCACAGAAAACCCGGACCAATACGGGAAAACGATTGATTACGTAATTACGATTTTTTTTTATCATGATCTTACATCCTGGGTTCTATTTCGGGGTAGGGCTACTCAATGTGATTGTCTCATTTTTCTAATAAAAACAGCGTTTGCTCAGGATTAGATATTTTCCCGATGCCAAATTTGCCACTTATCACATTGTAGAACTAAATATAGTGCCATCTCGGCTTATAGTGAGTGCCCTGGTTGTACCGCAGCCATCCTCTTTTGGGATAAGGTCGTGAACATACTTTTTTAAAAGATCTAAGCATCAGTAAATTCTTTTGAGAGTTTCCCTTTCATGCTATTAACGCATATAAATATTAAAAAAGCTTTGGTTCAGTGGATCTTAAATTATCTATATGCGAATTTTCATCAGTATCATATTCAATGGTTTATAAGTAAAACTCAAATAGACCAATTTTCGCATTTTCAACACAGTTATGTATTTTAGGTTACGCTTATTTACATGGACTCAATTATAGAACAATTTATATTTACAAAATTATTCATCACTTGCTGTTTGCCAATGACTTGGTCAGAGTACATATATTATTATACAATATTATAGACTATATTATGGTTCGTACAAAATTCCATTTTATATGATACGGAATTAACTTTAAGGGACCGTGATATGAAGGTTGATTATTTTTTTAAAAGTAGTCTGTGTTTGAATTCAGGTGTTGCTTTTATTACGCATATCAAAATTTCGTCAAAATTGACCTTCAAATTAAGCCACATAAAACATAATGGACAGACACTTGGACAGACTTTGCCATTTATAATACAATATTGATATTTTATTAGATTGTTTACTGGTTGGTTCAAAGAACGTTTATATAAAATGTCAGAGAGCTTACTATTATTAATAGCTGCTGCTGCTGAAACCACCATCTGAGAGAATCTGCCAGATATTCTAATTGACATTACAAAACACAACAATAGTGAGCACTAACGTTACGGCAGAATGCCGAGTTTCTTATCTAGGCGAGATGCTACGAAACACTATCGCAATAATATTCTTCTACTAAACTAATTTGCAAATATATTTATTTATTATTGATATTAGTAAAGTAAAGTATCTTCACGCCCATATCCCCGAAGAGGTAAGCAGAGGTACCACCAAGGCACCCACGACTAGCCGAAGACACTAAGTCCCACAATGTGATAGGTGGCAAGCCTATCGCCAACCGGGCACATTTCCAATCCCAACCAACATTTTTTTTTCATGGCCGACCCGGGTTTCGAACCCGGGACCTCATGCAGTCAAGTCCAACACCCGGACCGCTAGAACACAGAGGCGATATAAACATTGTATTAGAACTGGCGAACTTCGTATCACTTGACATAACAACTCCTAACTTGTATGGATTCAATGTTGTTTTTCCAATTTTCCTTGCAAGTTTTCCAGTTTTTTTATAAAAACCTTTTCCTAATAATTACTAACAAACACAAAATAGCCAAATAAATCCACACTTTCAGGCATGATGCAATGACCACGAGAAGACCATTTTTATATAAGTAGATATAGAGTTTATCAAAATATTGCAATTTTTACAATATTAAGACAGAGTTCTTTTTAACCTACAAAAAAAGAAGAAAATTTTCAACTCGATTTTGTATTTTATATGAGATACGCGATTACTCGAAAATTAATAAACCGATATTGATGTTTTTTAAAAAAGGTAGTATTTCCATAGTTTCTATCCTTCTTATCGTCGGTGCTTTGTGGAATTCCAATCTCGAAACAATTTATTCCTAACACTTGTACTTTCCACAATATGTTTTTTTATTTTTATATTATATTTATAAAAATAAAAAATATGTTGTGGAAAGTACGAATGTTATTAATGAATTGTGTAGTATTTCCATTCATACTTTCGAAGTGATACCATATTAATTTTATCATGACAAAACTAGTGTTTTTATTAATTAGTACCCGACTAGTATTTTTTATTTACGTCGATGACTTTATCGTTATTGATGTCGGAATCATTTGCTATAATTCGAAAAAACAGTTATCAAATCACGACGTGGTTTCAAATGGAATAGTTGGAGGCAGTTTTTCCAGTTTTACTGCATTTAAATATTCCTCTTGATACGTTTGGACTAATAAAGCGAAGCGACAACGATATGGAAGATACATCGAGATATCTCTAGATTCTAGAACATTCTACTGGGATACGTTACTTCGTTCCACTACAAAGGTTTGCATACATCACACGTTTGAAATGTAAGTCATCTCCACTTCGCTGGGTCCATGTCCATTGAGATATATGGGTTCCTGGTACTGGCGACTTATAAATTCTATTTCTTTCTAATAGTGGCCTAACCAAGATTCACAAATGAATTTATGAATATTTTTAAATTATGCAACGCATCACTTATTATCACTCATCCTACCCTATTAATACTATAAATGCGAAAGTTTGTGTGTTTGTTTCTTCAACACGTATCAACTCGGATTAACACATAGGATAGTTTTTATCCCGAAAAATATTTCTGTAGGACCGCTTGCCACGCGGGCAACGCCGCGGGTAGCAACTAATTAAAATATACAATACTAGCTGTTTCACGCGTCTTCGCCTCCCTAGATTAGTAACGATTTTCGTACAAACCTTCATCCCCTATTACAGTCATATGGGGCTTTCATTTTTGATATTCTATGTTTGAACGCGGATTTTTAGCTATAAGCATATTGAATTTCATCAAAATCGGTGCACCAGTTTAGCCATGAAAGAGCAACAGAGAGATATGCAAATAAAATGACTGAGTATGTATTTAACATAAGATACACCAGGTACGGAAAAAAGTGAAGGTTTACGGTGAAGCAGTTTGTCTCGATATATTTATCCTTACTCGTCATTATCATTTTCCTTGCTAGAAGGCAGAGTAGCGGACAAATCAAATGGTAGCAATGCTTTTACTATATTTTATGTTTACAAGTGATGGTTGTTTATTACAATTAGACGAGATGATTTTTAAGACAGTGCAAATCGAATAAGCAGAAAAAAGAATAAGCTCGTGCATGAAGTGGTTTTCAACGAAAAAATGTGTGAACACATTTTTAAATATAACAGGTTTTACCTCTTTTATAAAAAATTTGCATGGGTGAATCCACTTTAGAAGTATTAAGTTATTGAAAAATGATATTATAACCACTGAATAAATCATTCAATTTTAAATATAATAGGTTTTAACTGTTTTATAAAAATATTTGCATGGGTGAAACCACCTTTTAGAAGTATAACCACTGAATAAATGATGCAATTTTAAATATAACAGGTTTTACCTGTTTTATAAAAAATATTTACATGGGTGAATTCACCTTAGAAGTATTAAGTTATTGAAAAATGATATTATAACCACTGAATAAATCATGCAATTTTAAATATAACAGGTTTTACCTGTTTTGTAAAAATATTTGCATGGGTGGATCCACCTTAGAAGTATTAAGTTATTGAAAAATGATATTATAACCACTGAATAAATCATGCAATTTTAAATATTACAGGTTTTACCTGTTTTATAAAAATATTTGCATGGGTGAATCCACTCTAGGAGTATTAAGTTATTGAAAAATGATATTATAACCACTGAATAAATCATGCAATTTTAAATATAACAGGTTTTACCTGTTTTATAAAAATAGTTGCATGGGTGAATCCACTTTAGAAGTATTAAGTTATTGAAAAATGATATTATAACCCCTGAATAAATCATGCAATTTTAAATATAACAGGTATTATCTGTTTTATAAAAATATTTGCATGGGTGAATCCACTTTAGAAGTATTAAGTTATTGAAAAATGATATTATAACTCCTGAATAAATCATGCAATTTTAAATATAACAGGTATTATCTGTTTTATAAAAATATTTGCATGGGTGAATCCACTTTAGAAGTATTAAGTTATTGAAAAATGATATTAT
>NJDC01002586.1:71373-94548 GCA_002245475.1 Calephelis virginiensis
CACACACACACACACACACACACACACACACACACACACACACACACACACACACACGCCAAATTTGGCTATTCACTACCTCAAGACATTGATATCTGGAGAATTTACGTGATGTGTTTAGTAATTTAGACGACTAGGTTACGCTACTAATACAAATAGACAGATATTCCTATAACGATTCGCCCTTTTACAATAACTTTGTTGTCATCTTGTATTACTGTCATTGGGGCAGAAGGAATAGGTATGGTGGTGTACCCTTGTTTGAATATATTTGTATTGGCATTAGGAAATCTGACAGATCGTTAATTTTCTATTAATATAAATAATTTACAAGATTAATGTGAAATTCATAAAATAATCCATATTGATTAACTTGTCAAATGTTTTTATCAGCGTCGAGATATAACAACCCCTTTGCAAATAGTCACAACTAGGTGGTAGAGTGCCAAAAGCTGGGTACCACCGCTTTGTATATTCCTGCCACTGTAACGCCAGTATTCCCCACTGTCATGTTCCATGCTGATTTTGAGTAAATTGATCAATATGACGATGTTAATAGGCACTATTTATTTGTTTATTTGTATGAATAATTACTTTAAGTCTGTCCATCTGTCGACATGTTACGCTTTCACGTCTAAACTGCTGTACCGATTTTGATGAAATTTAATGTGCACATATTTAAACACTCGAGCTCAAACGTAGGCTACTTTTCGGTCAATTTCCAATGGAGTTTAATGGGTACTTTGTATGAAAATCTTATCTATTCCACGATATGGAAGTTGTTGATAAAAAGCTAGTAATAAAATTTCTGAAGTTAACTAGTCTGCTAACTTCTATAGCGTTCAATATACATAAGTTTGACTTACACAAACCTTGAAAGATTTAAGTGTTATTTCAGATAACACTGAATGATCAATTTCGTAACATTGTCCAATATTTGACTCCCTTTGTTCTTAACATCTCGTATAGTTTATATTTCGATCAAAGCAATGTTTATTAGATATTCCAAGAACTGTTATAGTTTATATTGTAATTATTGTAGGAAATTTTCTCAGAATCAACTAATAATGTTTAACAATATTATGTTATAGATATCTACTGGGTTCAATTACAAATTAATAACCAAAAGTACGCAAACTATGTGTTGGTGTTATGTATTAGTCAAGCTCATCTATACATTAATACGTGAATCAAAAACCTTGAACCCCTTTTTAAGAAATTTGGAGTAATCCCTGCCAGACTACCTTAGGGTGAAGGACACAGATTATGTATTTAAAACTAAGGAAGGGGCAAATGTAATATCGAACCTTTTTATCTGAAAGGTCAGCGAACATAGTTTTTCCTGATGTTAAGGCATAACCATGACCTATAGACTGAATAGATGTTATGGGTACAACGCTGTCCTGTGGTTGGTATGACAGGCCTATTGTACAAGTCTACCTGCTATCCTACCCTCAAAACAGAAAAATTAAAATATATCTATAGCGGCAGGAATAGACAAAACCCAGCTTACCCGGGTAAGATGTTGCACAACAGACTACCAGTGATATTTTTGGTAACAACCTGTAGCCGGTCCTCGCATTTCGCGATTTGCCTGGTAGTCAGGTAGATGGTCTTTGCTACCCAGTTGAAGTATTCATCGTTTTAATACAATATTGTATAAACAACATTAAAAAGGCATTTAACTATGGTAGTATTTCCCACTTTTAATACACTCACCCACTCAGTAATACATAAAAACGCTGCACCAATTTCAGGTTCAGCCTCCCGAGCAATCGCTGGCGTTTAGATAATAATCCAATCATTATAAATAATGATGTCTTGCTTGGGCTGAGGACACAAAGCCTGATGAGGTTGTAAACTCACGAGGTTAGCAACATATTAGCCATTAAAAAGAGAGTTCAGATAAACAACGTTTAAATAAATTATAATAGAGTATTATATTAACACGAAATAATATTATTAACTTTCCTTCTTAATTTTCTTACTTCATCGCTATACACTACCATACTGTGTTTTTGTGAAGATTTAGGAGATTAAATCAAATTAAGTGTGGTGATATACTTGTTATATGTATTTAGATATATTATTTATATACACTAATGACGTTAAAACGGTGGAGTGAATTTTATGGAGAAATGTATGAATATGCCAAGGCTGCCGCTAGGTCTGAGTACTCAAAATATGACTCAGGAATAGCGAATGCTTTTCATGAAATTATGGTGGAAGAAGTTAAATGGGCGATTAAAAGTATGAAATATAGTTAATTTGCTGGAGTAGGTATGGTTACAGCTGAGACGATCGAGCTTTCTTGGTCCTACGGTCCGGGACTATTTTTGGGTCTTTTGTAACAAATGTTAAAGGACCGGCAGAGTACCCGGAAACTCGTGGCGTGCGGTCATCATGCCCTTGTATAAAGGCAAGCGTTCAGACATGGACTGCACCAGCTACAGGGTCGTCAGATAGATCAGTTTATCATCAAAAGGGTATCAAAATATAGTTGAAAGAAGGATGCAAGGGATATCCGATGGAATATTGTGGAAGTCCTAAGGCGGTTTCAGGTTTTCGAAGAGGATGGATGGTCAGCTGTTTTTACACCGCAACATCGTAGAAAAGCATCTGGCTGTGGACCAGAACGTTTTCCGTTGAAGATTTGTGGATCTCGAAAAAGTATTTGTTAGGATTGTACATAACGAACATTGGGACATTTTACCAGATTATGGGAAAGACGTGTCTCTGCTGCGTATTTTAAAGTCTATGTATTTAGATTGCAAAGCATGTGTGTGGATAGATGGCAACATATCGCTTTGGTTTGATGTCAACATTGGCGTCAAGCGGAATTGTGAATTGTTTATTTTGTATTTGGTCAAATGTCTACAAAAGTTAAGTTAAAAAATATGGGAATACGTATGGGTGACCAAGTGGTGAACTGACTGTTTTATGCAGACGATGCTTCACTTTTGGACTCTACACCATCTGAGCTGCAAACACTGGTCATAGTTATGGAAGGCGATTGTAAAGAAAGGAGCTAACATTTGAACGTGATGAAAATCAAAGAATTGGTGTTTGAAAGAGACATAGGCAAAACGGATGTAAGAGTAGTAAGTTTTAAGTTGATAATGTAGTATTGTAGCAAATGAATGAAATTGTATATCTTGGTTGTGCTTTTAGCAGGGATGGAAGATACACCGTGGATGTAGAAAACTGAGTGTGTACAGGGAATAGTATGTAAGTTATTGTATATTTCAAAGGGAGGTTTTAAGTCAAGGTGCAAGGCTCGCTTTGCATAATTCTATGCTTATCCTGACGTTGCTGTATTGAAAACGAGAGTTGGATATGTCAGAAGAAGCATGAGAGTAAGATAAATGCAAAAAAATGAGAGCGATGCGGAAAATCTGTTGTATTTTTCGTAAAAAGGAGCGTTGAATGAAAGTGTTGTTGTTAAAATGAGAACGTGCATGCTCCGCTTGATCGGATATGTGAAAAGAATAGCAGACGCTTTCGTCTGCTTATCTTTTCACATGTTTGTCAATCTTTACTGACGAATCAGATATACAATGCGAGTGTGGATGTATGTTGGTACTCGGGGAGATCTATGTTAACATTCCGCTTTCAAATTGCTCAGGTGTTATCCGATGGTAGTGTTAAGAGTCTCTGGAATACGCCGCTTTATGAAAAGGGTGATGAATCTGGCGGAAGCCAGAAAGGTTTGCAAGAATCGTGAAATTTAACAATCGATACTCTCTGCCCATCTCGTAAAAGACTTGGCGTGAATATATGTATATTGGAATCATCATTGCAAGCCAACTAGGTAGTTTCAGTTGCAAATGTTTCAGACCTTTACTAGTACTTTTTTGAGCCTTTTTCATTTTATTATTTTAATAATATGATAGTTTGAGTCAGCATACAAACATAGAAATACATATAATATTGGACTTTAACGGAAATATCTGTCCGTGACGGGAATAGAAACCAAACGACGGAAATTGGTGAAGTTGGGTGTTTATGCTGTCCTTCAAAGTTGGGGTTCACAGCCTTGACCAACGATTTAATCACATACGTTATTGCTAATATATAGCTAACCTTTGAGTATTGTTCACTTAATACTCAAAGTAGCCTACAATTGCGTCATTAACAATTTCATGGAGAAATATTTCCACATCATACTGTTTTTAGCCTTTTCTGTATTTTTTTGTTTTGCAAAAACAAATATATGTCGGAGATATATCACACACACGGGGGCCGAACCACGGGGACTAGTAGGCCGAGAGCTCACAACTTGAGGGTAGTTAGTGAATAATTCAGAAATATCAAAACAAAACCGTAACACCTGATCTATACGTACAACCACGTCGTTAACCTCATAATAATAAACAATAGAGTACTCACAACACTGTTTACAAACATAACCACAATCACGCACAAACAACTACAGCGTACACCCATTTGTTACTAAACAAACCATCAAACATTGGAGTAAGCCTGCTACTATGACAACACTACGTAAGCACGTCACGGTGTTCGTACTTACGCAAACGCTAAATCCCCGAAGGAGAAAGAAGGGCTCCACCCCGCCCCTCTTGACGCGAGTGCTGACCGAATAATGCACCCCCGGAAGACCCACATCCTGGGACCCAAGATCCCAATTGAATTAGCAATTGCGACCTAGAAGTGTCTCTTTGACAACCTATACCAGTGGCGACCTTCGTACTATACAGTGGTCCAAACACTGAGAGACTTGCGCAAAGCATGTTTGCCGCAATATGGCGGCGCTAGGGTTTATATACACGTGGCCGCGGTGAACGGACCAATAAGAAACGAGCTACTTGCTAATGCGCCACCTATTGTACTAATGAAACAACTTTATCCATGACTTCCCGACAACGGACCAATAAGAAACAAGCTAAGAAAGTTCCGATGCACCTGTAGCGCCAAAATATGTACTAATGATCACAATATCACAACTATACTTTGTTCATGAATTTCCGACGCTACAAGCGGATGCGCCACACGTTGCAAGGAAGACACCCATGACCACAAATATTACAAAATAGGTATACTAGCTCATGACCTTCCAACATATATAAAATGTGATTTAACGACGAAAAAATGAATAAGGATTTATTTTTTCTTTGTGAAATCATTTTTTATGGAGTTTTGATGAAAGGAAAAATCTAACGTTACGTTATAACAACCAATATTTTATTTAAGTAATACCTATGCTACCTATTATTATTTCAATTTCAACTTACAGATAGCGTTATTCTTCCGACACAATGCACAGCTGCGTTGCCAATGAGGCTGCGGCACCTAAAGTTATGTCCGTAGGAAAAGATAAGGCAAATATACCAACAAAACAACGTGACTATCATCCAGTAGTTTCATGTTGTATTTCATTTAATGGCTTTGGCAGTTTTTTTTAAACAGGGGACATTGCATGTGCAAAATGTGACATCAAGCAGATACACAGTTGTTTTTAGTGGTCTCGTTTCACATTTTTGAAGTCTCACTTACTATCAAATGTCTACAACAAACGTCTGCCACTTACTCAAGATTTTATAAATGACCGAAAAAGAACAAGGTAGAATTAAGAGGATATGATTTTTTCCCGTGTTGGTCCGAGCTCCTTTGCAGTGTAGACCTGTATTCCTACCAGGCAGCTCGTAAAAGGAAAGCATAAGCCTTCTATAACTACCACAGTGACATTTGTCTAGGTAGTAGTCTCGAAGCGACTTGCCCGGATTGGTACTACCGACTTACATATTACTCCCAACATAACGTCAGTGCTTGACGTTGACGTATTCCGTTTTAAAAGATAAGGTAGCCGATTGGTATCGATACGTATCGATACACTTTCACCTTTGATCCAAGACTAACATATCAGCCTCAGGTTGGCAACGCACCATTAAAACCTTTGGTGTCTCTAGGCGGTGCGAATTTTTTACCATCGGGAAATCCGTCTGCTTGTTTGCCTTCCAATACCATAAAAAATAACTCAACATCACTGTCAAGAGATGGCGCTGTGTAGCTTAGCATAAGCCTTTTACTACGATATCTTTGATATTTCACTGATCTTCCGTGTTTGCTTAAAATGTATTGCTAAGGGTGTAATTCGCGAATTAAGGGGCGTAAACCGCAACCACTGCACATGAAATGAATGAATTGCAAGAATCGCAAATTACAATTCATTCTAGTTTTCTAGGATTTTTATAACATGATACTTGCTGCTACGGAAATTTCAATGGGCAAGTCAAACTCTCACTTGACCGCTTTTATTGTTATAAGTTTTATACTTGCAATTAGTGATTTTTAAGGAAAATATAGCTTAGTCGCAAATCGACTAAAGTTGCCTTTTGCCTGACTGAAATTTTGTAGTTTATGTGATCCTACCTCTGAAGTAGTTTTAGCAACAGTACCCACCCCTGTGTTGCAATAAAAATAGCACTTAAGATAAAACCTAGTGGGTTGAGAAATCGTAATATTTGTGATTGATCTAAGGCCTGCTAAATATGTTAAATGTTTTGTTTCTGAATAACGTTTTAAAAAACTTCAAACGCAGCAAACACATACAAGTGTATGGACCTACCACAATCGTCAGTCATTAACAGTAATATGGAGTTTGTGTAATTTGGCTATGGGCGAAATTTCGGATTAATTTTTCGAAACATAATTATGTAACGAATCTCTCACTTCCGGCCCAAATTCTGGGCCTAATAGTGCGCGTATTTTAAGGGTTATTTTCCTTTTATTGACTAACGGCCAATTTTAGCAACATGATAAGTATTATATTTAAAAATAATTTTCTATTTCCCCTATTACTCTACATACATACATACATATCTTCACGCTAATTCTCTTACAGGGTAGTCAGAGAGTAACGAGTGCCAGACCTCACGATCCTGACAATCCTGTCTGGCTTCCTTCACATTCAATTACCCTTTTCATACAAACACACCAGTTTTGGAGACTCTTATTACCACCTTCGGATAATATCCGAGTGATCTGATCGTGGAATGTCACCCTTTGTCTTCCCGGGTACCTACATCCATCCAAATTCGCATTCTATTATTTTATACTGAGCTAATGTTTATTTAAAAAAAATAAGTAAGTGATATAACAGCTACGATTGTTTTTAATATAGCTAGGAGAAGTATTTTATAAAAAAAATTGTTAGTTTAGCAAACCTTATGAAATATATGAATTTTACGTTTCTGTCAGTTGACTGATATCTCAATTCAATATTCGTAGTTACGACCAGACAGAGTCAGCTAGTCAATAATACGAGACAATACTCCTGTAGACCAATAAAAGGCAAACACTTTTTCAATAAATCATAAAATATTTTACCAATGAAGCAGTAAAAGTTCAAAAACTGAATCCAAGTATTTCACAAGCTAGCACGGCGCGTTTTGATAATTATTTTTCGGAAGATAGCTGTCCCACGTAAAATCACAAAATACACAATTAAAACATCATAAAATTTTTTGAAATGAAAACTTCTTTAGCGGCGTTGCGCACTTTTTTTGGAATCGGTAAAAACTTCTAAACTCGCGTCAGGACACGTGCTTGCGGGATTGTTCGTGTTGTCATGTTTGTGTACGATAACGCAATAAATGGATATTGTATTCTACCACATAAATGATAGTATTTTCATATTGATCTTAAAAGCAATTCTTCCAAAATTATTCCCTAACCATTCCAAAATATCAAAAATGCACAACGTTAATATTCACATTTTCACTTCCGCCGGCACTCTCGGAGTGCAACCCGTCGTATTTTTACGAAATAGTTTCAATATAAATGAAAATTTATTCACTATTAAGCATAACTTAAAAAATCGGTAGTTGGCGTAGGCTCATGTTAAAATTAAAAATGGTAGCCCCACCCCGGAATCATGACTTACCTTTCTAAAAAGGACCACGAAACTTGGTTGGCTATTGGCCGAGTATTGAAATGAGTACCTCCTTCTTTTTGGAGCTGGTTAACAAAACTTTACTTTAGTATCTACTAACTGTAAATGTAATAAGTATACTAGGACTATAGTGTGTATTTGTGTATTGTGAAAATAGACGTGTTGACATCTATTTGTATCGTATTTAAACTACTAAAATTTGTAATTTAAAAAAAGTTACAGTACAACTTAGTATAAAACAAAAATCTAACATTTTAATTTCAGTATTTGCTGAGCACGCTGGAACAATAATTTGCATTTTTTTAAATGAACACAGCTATACTACAAAAACATTTTATTAGGTACCATAAAGTATAATAAATTGTAGTTTCGTTCGTTTAATGATTTCCAGATGGTCAGTTATCCTTAAAATGCATATTTTCTTTTAGTATGGCCTCATGATGGCCAGACCAACGACGAAAACTTCAACATAAATAAATAAAAAAGTATGGGTTATTAACTATAACTCAAATAACATTAATTAGATCATAGTAAAATACCTCGAAGTATTGACATACCTTCTCAATCATCATAATTGCTTTATAATTAGCTGAGTAAACGTGTAGCAAAAAAAACGGGTTACACTGCGGGAATGCCAGCAGAAGTGAAAACTTGAATATTAACGTTGTGCATTTTTGATATTTTGGAATGGCTAGGGAATAATTTGGCACAAATTGATTTAATTATCAGTCTGAAAGTACTAACATTTATGTGGTAGAATGCAATATTCATCTATTGCGCTATCGTACACAAACATGACAACAAGAACATTCGCGCAACCGACCTGCGCCGTCTTACAAATTTTCATCTAACGAAATTTTAGGTCACGTGTCCTGACGTGAATTTGGAAGTTTTCACCCATTCAAAAAAAGTGCGCAAAGCCGCCAAAGAAGTTTTCACTTCAAAAAATACTTCCCCTTTATGGAATCTGGTAAAATATCTCATCTCAGACATTATTTGAAACTGCATACATTTGGCATCACACTGACGACTATTATAAGTTATTTAATTTAATTTTCCACACTGAAGAACTAATTTAATAGTAGTATTACACTGAACAGTGTATCGATTGCACATAACAAGGTACGGTCAGTTTCGGTAACTTATCTACAATTAGAGTTAGGCTACTGGCATTAAGTTGCTCAGATATTTTTAATTATTAAAAGATAGCAGTGGCTGCTTGGATATATATCTAAAGTAGACCTATATCATATGGTATCTAAGATGGTTACTTGATAGGACTGGAATTTAAAAAAATAGAACTTGATTAAACTCCTCGGTATCTCAAATAGTTAAGGCATTCATCAGCGAGAGAACAAATATACTTAAACCATGTCTGTTGTATTTTTTTCTTTAAAAATCGTGAAAATTTACAGTGTTATTTAAAGGTGTTTTAAACTTTAGTAAGCGTAACTCTGGCTTATAAATAAATTACTGAAGTTTGTTAAAACTTATATCGAGTCGGCAGGAACGGTAACTTTTCTTTGCCTTTTTTTCTTGATACTATAAAGTCATTGTTAGTTATTTTGTGTTTAAGTTTTGGTAATAGGACAGAATTTTAAGAATGTGAAGATCTTACTATCGTATTAATATTAAATTTGCTAATGTTTGTATATATGTTTGTTTGTTTTGTTACTCCATTACGCTAAAATTGCTGAACCGATTTTAATTCACAAATTACGCGAAAAACGCCGAGGACAATCGCCACACAATTATGAGATCTCTGTGTTATTTTTAAACGGAATTTGTTTATTTTCCATTAATCTTCTTTAAAATGTGGATCGTCGAAGCAAAGGCCATAATTTAAGAGTTAACGTCAACAAGTCACCGGTAAATTATACAGAGTAAGCGACGAAACTTTCTTGTTCATATACCATTGGACTTGGAGACCAATTTTTTATGATATTGGAAGGCTAACAAGCAGATAGATTTCCTGATTCACGCCGCCTAGAGACCAAAGGTGGTAATTGTGCGTCGCCAACCTGAGGCCGGGGTGTTAGGTATAGAGAAAAAGTAAGTTTACCGGCTACCTTATCCTCCAATCCGGAAAATTATAAACAGAAAGCGCAGATGTTACACACAAAAATAGATAATGCACTGCAATTGATAATGATAGATGGTACCAATCCGGACGAGTCGCTGCGAAACTCTACTACCTAGTCAGATGTCAAGGTGTTAGTGACAGTAAGCCTATGCTCGCCTTTCACGAGGAGCCTGACAGGTAGGCAGATGATCTATTCTGCAAAGGAGCTTAGACCAACACAGGGAATGGCATTCCATCCGACGATGTCATTGTAATCAGGAAGGGGCCAAATTTAACTTGCAAGAGATCAAACAAACATAAATACGTTGCAAGAAAAATTAAAGCTTATAAAAATAGTCAGCCCTGGATTTGGAGCATAAGATTACACATTTTCCATACCCCCCGATATGATGAACATAATGTAGCTAGTAACCATCTCGATCCTGACACTGGGGGTAGAGTAATGTTGAGCAACTTGTCCAGGTATAATTCCTTTGCTTTATCTAATCCTGCAATGACAATGACGTTGTTATGTTCTGGTCCATAGTGTAGACCTTGCACAATAGTCCCAGCATCTCGTGCACAACAACAACGCACTTTCATTATATAAATTGTGTCTATAGACCATGGTTGTTTCTTCTCAACAGGAAAGCCGTATGCCGTATGCCTTTTCGCAGGTCTCTCACTTGAAAAACCCATATAAAAGTCATTTCGGTTTTCCGTTAGGGTTCAAACAGGCAAACACGATACGGTTGAAGGATAAAGACAAGTTTTTTTATTGTTATTAAATAGAAAACAAGCGGACAGCTCTTGAGGTTTTTCTGCCGCTATGATGATTGTCATGTTCCGGCCTAGAGGGTAGGGTAGCTGGTAGATTTAGACAAAAGGACCTCAGGACAGCGATGCACCTGCAAAATATATGATGCGTATAAACCACGGTTATTTCTTACTATCAGGAGAACCGAGTGCTTGTTCGCTGACCACTAATATATAAAACATAGCAACATCAAGCATGTTAATATAATCGTAAGTCTATTTGTCTGTTTAATAGTATAATAGTACATTTCTATCAAATTGGTACTAAAATTGAATTCGTTTAAATGTAAAATTATAATGTTTTAATGACGGAAATATAATATATATATATACTTAGTTATAATAACAGTAAACGCTAATAAATAATTATTTCCGTCGTATATATAATTTAAGTACTGATATATAAATTTTGCTGACTATAATTATTGGTAAAATGTGGTAAAAATGTGTAAATAAGTGTATAAGGTGCCCCATCATTAACCGAAGGTACTTATAATCCTATTTGATAGGTAGCAAATCTGTCGCCAACTGCGTGCTTTTCCTATCTTGGGCATCGTTTTTTTTATTTTAGAAACTTGAAAAATCAACTACTCCAACACCACACTACAAGACCACAGTGGTAACGTGGCAAAATATGGGTGCTAAATACAATCCCTTTACCAAATAATATATTGTAGCACATATTCATGCAATAAAAATATTTCTGTTTCTACGCTTAATTGAATTTTAAAATTTACACTAATTTCAGTGAAGAATAGTGAAGTCTTTTCTTGCTTAAAGGGCCTTCGAGTGTAGTTAAGACCCCATACTTAGTCAGCCAGAAGAGCCAATCAGCGCACTCCCCCGTTCCATGATTACTATGAAATATTGCGCTCTAAAGCAAATGTCTTAAGCGCTAAATCACTATTTTTGACACTTTAAAAGTTATTTGAAAAAAATATAAAAACTGAAACCGTTATCTTTTAGGTATAATACTTATCTATGTTTATGTTAAATCTGGTGTCGATATTTTCATAATTGAAGTAGACAGATGGGTTTTGCTTTCAAAAAAGGGTTAACGTTTTGATTTTTTTCTATCAAGCAAAGTTAAATGAATCGTGTTTTCGAAACACTAGTCTTATAAAGCATATTAATGTTAATCTTGTGTATTTTTGTCGCCAAGATCCATAATTGCTTTGTATAAAAAAAACAGTATATTGCTGACGTATTTTAGCATACATGGCCCCTTAAAATCGAGTGTAGTTAAAGTTCAATCTCATTCAAACTACACATATCGCGTGCTGCGAGAGCAGCAAGCACCTCGTAATTAGCACCTTGTGCTCAAAGTTCGGCCTGCGGCCTCACTATTTTGTATTTAATTTTTTTTTATTTACAGTATCTGCCACCTATATTATGGCGGTTTCTCAGACTCTCTAATTCTTTCGTTTTGGCAGGATTCTTGTTATTTTTTTACCAGGTACAGGTGGCTAGAAGATAAACTCAATTTTCATACTTTGTCAATACGATAGTGCTTACAAGCACAAAAAAAAATACTTTCAATAATTACTTCCTTCCACCATCTTGGATTTCAAACTTGTTGCCAGATTTCAAATCAGTACTCTCGTTTATGTCTCAAATGACCCATGGGTGTCATATATCCATAACGGGTAAGAAACTTAAAAATGTAAAAAAACCGATTGCTGTATGGCGGCCATCTTTTTATTTAAGTTGTCTTTACTCCCGTATCCCTGATACAGAGTTACATAGAGAGCTATTAGTATCTTTATTTATTCAAAGGAAGAAATAACGTATTTGTAGGTAGTTATGAAAGCGAAACAAGCACACGGATCTATCTCTTAGTCATAGAAAAGCATATTACCTGCAGACGCCTAGGGATTGCGCCCTGTTGCACTCCATTTTATTCTAGCCCTCCTGACTTAATTAAAGCGCTTTTTAATTAAATTCGTTTAGCGAGCAGGATATTTTAGATATGTTTCATAAAAAAGTGCAACTACGTATCTATATATTGTGTTTCTATTATCTTATGTGACAGGTACTACCTTGTCCTATGAACAACATTGATATTACAGGTGAATCGATATTCTGAGGTCGGGATGAAATGCTTTTTGTGCAAGTCTACTGCCTACCCTACCCTTCCGGACCAGAACATGACAGAGTCATTTTGGCGACACGAATAGGTAATTCGGTGCAACTCTATTCTTTTATTACAGTATAAAACATTGTTTCTTTACTCATTTTCTTTAATAATTTTGTCATGTGTAGTATGTATGTATGTGTAAGTGTTTGTTTTAGTGACTTCGGCTAGTCGTGGGTGTCCTGGTTGTGCCTCTGCCTACCCTTTCGGGAGCGTGAAGATATTTTATGTGTAATGTACTCAATTGATATTTCGAGTTACACTTTTACTTTGTAGTGATATAAATCTAAATGATACAATATCTGACATAATTTAAATTACTCTTCTATGTGTACATTGTAATCAATGACTTGATTAGTGAAATAATTAGTAATTTAATTATATTATTGTTTTCTATCTTTTAAGATCAAAAAATTATCATCAAAAAAATTAGGAGATGACGAGTAATTAAATAAAATATAACCATTAATTGAAAAATTGAAAAAAACCCCGTCACTAGAACTTAATTTTCATTTAAAAAGTAAAAAATCGGTTAATCTCCCCACTTTCACCCCCTACAACTTTGAAACGGCTCAACCGATTTTCATCAAACATGGCTAAGAACACTCGCACATAAGTCACCTTTAATGTGAAAAAAACAAAATTTAAATTACTGCATCCGTTCGGGAGTTATGCTGCCACAGACAGATAAACTTATAACACCCCTTTTTTGCATCAGGGGTTAAAAAAGCTACATATGTCAAACGTCAGTAGCAGTATTTGCTAATGTTGCAATGCTAAATGTTGTATTGCACGCTATTACAACAGGAAAAGGCAGGTAAGTTGGGATAATCCTCGATAGTCGAGAACTCTTCTAACACTCTGACTACAGTAATTACCAGGGCGCGATGGTATCATCACATCCCCACTATTACATTGTTTAAGTAAGCCAGGATTTAGTATTTTTGACAAAACAAACAACTTGTATCAAGACCTTAATACGGAAAAAGTTTTAATGAGAACAAAATAATAATTATACAACTTTGTTACGTTCATTAAAAGTTATACGTACAAATGCAACTTTAATTACCTATGTGAGTGGATTTAATGTATATTTTGGATAATGAGGAAGCGAGTTTCACTTATTGTGTACTTCATTTTCCAAATGTTATCTACGAAAAGCTTATTTTTTTTCTTTTTTAGTAAAACATATCTTCACGGCCATATCCTACGAGAAGGAGGCAGAGGTACAACCCACGACTTGACGAAGACACTAAAGCTTTGTTCCTATAATCAAAGAACCGTATCAGGTTAGTACAACTGTTGGTAGTTTACCTAAAAGTGACGAAGCGTTGCTCATAGTTATATATAGCGTTGCACAAAATGTTTCGAGTTAACAGTTAATAACGAACAACCGTAGTTAGATTTTTTATTATTCGCACAAAAAACGTTCTTGAATATGAAAACTAGGCATAGGTCCCATAATTGAATTAGTGGCTATCCAATATCCAATCCCAGACAACTTTGTTTTTAATTAGATAATTAAAAAAACACCATTTCTTTGACTTGGGTGCAAGTCTTACTCGGGGTTGAAATCTACCGGAATTAGAGAAATAACTGCTACGTCTGGGCATCACCCCGCTTAAATATTATAAAGGCACCAATCCCCAAAGTAAAGTAGGCAATATGATTGAAAAGGACCATTTGCACGATTTATTTTGATATCACTCTCTCTCACGGTAAAGGACTATGAGGAGATTTGTGCAATGCCTCAGGCACTGAATCAGAAAATCATGTGTTGGGAAACCTTGTATCCTGTAATATACGTTTACCATATTATGTGAACTCTTATGTCAGGGAATGCCTTGAGAGCAGCCCGTCATATTTGTAAAAAAATGGTCACGTTCGCGTCAGATTACGATAAGGTAATTTATGTACATTCAGAATAGTGTGTTTCAATAATATGACTATTGGAACGTGGCCAAATATTAGTAAAAAAATAGTCCCCAGAAAAACTCGAGCGCGTCAAACTGCGAAAATCTAAGTAAAATACATGCAAATAGTTTTAATAATGTCACGACTGCAGCTTAATCAAATATTTAAAAAAAAACAGAAATTATTTACTGTTTAGTAAAATACCGCAAAAGTTAGAGTTAGTGTTATGTACTGTTAGACAGTTTGATAAAGACTAATATTAACTTGAAACTTAGAGTACTTTGTTCTTTGTTTTTTCGATACTGTTGGTTAATGTTGTTGTTGACTGTTATGGATTATGAAAAGAAAACTTGTCGGGTTTTATAGAGTAAAATGTAGCTAAAACCACAAGTTAAGTATAAAACGTATCTCTGCTGAGAACTGCGTAATTTCCACTCTGCATCTCTCTTTACTTTTCACATGATCTCTATCTCTTACTCTCTAACGTCCTCTGCACCCTTGACAACCATCGACGCCATGACTCTACTATTGCACGAACGGAACTCATGTAATACCGGCGTGAAGGCCAAACTGTGGGTCCGTATTGGCTGACATAACATTCTAAATCCTATTCCTTGTCTTACTACCGATTTGTGTTCATAATAATCACTTTTCATATTTTTTTTATTTTTCATACTTTTTTGTCCATAGATTTTTCTTCAACGTATACATTTTTTTATTCAACGGAGCTCTTAAAAGTTAGTATTTTTATTAATACTGTTACTACTAAGAACCATTTTAAATACACATATTTATTTTTCAGATCTTTTTTTTTTCAGAACATTCGATGATCATATTGCTCTAATTTAATGTTGTTACTAAGGTTGTTATGAGGTCCCGGGTTCGAATTCCGGTTCGGGCAACAAAAAGAAAATTAGGGTTTTCCAATTTTCTAATAAAAAAAAAATGTTGCTCGGGATAGGATATGTGCCCGGTTGGCGATAGGCTTGCCACCTATCACATTGTGGGACTTAGTGTTTTCGGCTAGTCGTGGGTGCCCTGGTTGTGCCTCTGCCTACTTCTTCGGGGATATGGGCGTGAAGATATTGTTTATTTGTTACTAAGAACATGCTTTAACTTTTTAATGTCGTTGTTCAGAATATCTTACTTTATAATAGACAATATTAATACTATTTATTTTCTTAAAGTATTCCTTAAACATTTACTAAACTAACATGTTATACCTAACACTCCTCCTCGCTCCGCTCATTGTCGTACCTATAATTTTTCCTAATCCCTTTTATTCACGTTTAAAAAAGAATGACTATAATACATATCCCATTTCATTTACACTTATGAATTTAAACTAAATTAAAATAAATATTTTAGTATCAAAACAAAAGCAAATATCATGATTTTTATTGATATGAATGACTACAGTTATGATTAAGAAATGTATACAGTCAAATATTAAAATAAATCACATTAATGAATGTTATAGTTATTTATACAAATGATTATGAGTTTCGGTCACTAGTATAGAAAAGTATGTAAAACATATATTAGTAAAAACTAATTGTATGATTACTGACATTATGAATTTCATTTATTATGTTTTTAAATATGTAGTTTTTAATGATTTTATGAAAAGTTTTCATTACAGTTTTAAATAGTAATGGTATAGTTAATATATTCAAAAGTGTGTTAAATCATAACTTTCTACGTTCACTGTAACTTAGATTGCTTTTGATTGTTCTTGCTTATTCTAAATTCAAATACATCATTAAAGCAGGCTTCTGCTTTTAGGATGATTTATTTTGTCTAGTATAAGATTCATTTTTGTATTTTTAAGAACACTATTACACATTATCGCTAAATCTTGTTCCATACTCGAGGGTTGCCTGGAAGAGATCGCTGACTTGGCGATAAGGCCGTCTTTATGTATTTTACTGTTTAAGTTTTATGCCATGTATTTATAATTTCTCTGTATATGGTGCACAATAAAGAGTTATTTTATTGTAGTGTATAGTATGGTATGAGAAATATTTTTGGACCTCCAATGATAGGTATTGAAAAGTTATGTAAGAAATTGCGCACCCTAAAACTACTTATATATTGTCGCGTTTCATACGGTGTCTAAATTTCAGGTGGTGGGTAGTGATAGTGACATAGTGCACTGGCATAGCCTCTAACTATCATATAAATAAACACAACCTAAAGTAAAAGTAAAGACAAGTTGTTATTGTAGTCTGTATAATATGTAGTTTAATAAAGTTAATAACGTGTTCCGGTTTGGAGAGTAAGGTAGCCAGTAAACGTACTTTTGCTCGAGGCCTAACACCCTGACCTCAGGTTGGCAACGCACCAGTACCACCTTTGGTGTCTCTAGGCAGCGTGAATTTCTTACCATCAGGAAATCCGTCTGCTTGTTTGTCTTCCAATATCATAAAAAAATAATAGTTTAATAAAAATATAATACTAATTTGAACCTTAAAGTACTTCAGTTCATGTTTGTTTAACAGACGGTAGAGGCGCAGATGTTTGATGGCATAGCAAACATTGAATACACAGTCGGCTTTTTTGATGATAAGAGACTACAATTATCCGTACAGATGATAGATGTAATGGCTTATCGCTACTTTATGAATCGAAATCTTTCATGGACTAATCTACAATCTGCAATATCATCTTGCGCGGAACACGACAAAATCACAGTTATTTTTGGCGACAACCATAGTAAAAACATAAGTATAAGCCCAGACGAGCTGCTACTAGACCTAGAAGTAACCTAAGTTAATGGGGAACCACAACAAGTATTGAATAATAGAGGTTTTCGTTGACAATACAGAAACTTAGAAAAAAATACGTATACTTATACCCACATTAGTTAAATAAACACTCAGGTTCAGAAATATATAAATAATAGAAATTCATACTAAAAAGGCCTGTTGGAAATTGAACCATAAACTAATCGATTGACGGTAATCAAGTATTCCTTGATCAATGAAATTCTAATTTAAAGATTTTAAATTAGAACCAGATTCAACATAATTTATAATATAGCTAAAGTTATCTGGCAAAGCAAAAAAAATGAGAATATTATAACGCTCAGGAAGGTAGAACTATTTTATTTTTTCCTGTATAACTATTTATTTCTAGAAAGTAGCATAGCCAACTCATTTATTAGAAAATGTTTAACAACAGGGATATAACTACCCCGTCACCAGCTGGTGGAAAATATAATAGCTTAGACTTCTACTTAACGGTCAGTTAAGTGTTACTTTGATTTTTAATACAACTTTAACTTTTTCTTCTAACGTAAGTATTCGTCATTTATGTATTCCGGTTGAGACAGTTATTCTTTTCTAATTAACTAATTTGTTATACAAGTAAGCCGAACTTGTATAACAAATTATAGATAATTGCTGCTGATAACAGGTTTCGTATATTTCCTAACGTCAATAAATCCATTGAAATGTCTCTATAAAATGAAAAAGGTTCCAAAAATCTAATCTCTAGATAGCAACGCACCTGTAACCAGTGAAAAGAGCAATATAAAAAAAGCAAATTCATAACACTAAAGTAAAAAAGTCTGATAGTATATTCTAGTTATTCATTTATACCACAAAACCCCCGAGTTTAATTTAAAACGTAATAAATTATACAAACCGCATACATTATTTGAAAAAAGAACGCTTTTAATTTATGTATAGTGCGACTACGGCGTAGCATTGCTATGGTCTACGAGCTACGGTCGTCATTTAAGTTCCTTGATTCGGAGACTGCGCAAGTTTCAGTGCTGAGTGATCTGTCGTTCACTACGGTCGCGTATCGAGTTCTCAGTGAGTTTATTCGAACGATAATCGTGCGCTTAACCGCCGAATCTGCAAATGTGATTAAAATATATGGGTGAGTGCAGTGACCATTATTTGTGGTGTTGCAAGAATTTTGCATGTGAAGATTTTTCTTTGGATGGATAAAATTTGAATGGTAATTATTTTTTAATTTTAACTTTTATATAATTATAATTACTCTTTTACTTTTATAGAAATAATATATTAAATTATTTAATGGAACTGCTGACTTTTTAATTAAATTATTTCTAATTACGTGACTATTTAACTTATTATAAATATGTATTAAAGAAGATGTTTTACTGAATAGTTTTAATATCGTCATTTTATTGACTTTTATGACTTATTTAAAAAATCATCCATTAGGTATAAATAATAATAAATATCCCTGGACAAGTTACACAAAATGAACCTTACCCCAAAGTATATAAGTATATTTGTAGCAAATTTGCTTGTGTTATGGGTATAAGTCAACGATACTTAAACAAAAAAAATAAAATAAATAGATATTAAAATAAATTTAATAAACACCCAGACCCGGAAAATCATACAATAGCCTGCCGCCGTCGGAAATCGAACCTGAGCCTCGCGGTTGGTTAGTGAAGTTAGGCGTGTACGCTATCTTGTCAACCAAAGAGGTGGTCAAAGTATAAATAAAACATATTTATGTCTGTTTGATGCTAAGTGTACATAGCGTGGCTTCACCCATGTTTTAATTTTTCACATCTCCTTTTAAAAATTTTTAAGCGCACAAGATTTCAGTGGCCTTTATCAGTTTTTACATCAATGTGCAATCGTACGCTAAATTTAATCATAATCTGTTAATCCCACAACTCGTAAATCCCGAATAAACTAAAATACGCAACAGTGGAAATAAGACTAAATATCTTAACAATTAGATATATACCACTAAACAGGTTCAAGGGTGTTATTTAATTTTGAAAACAATGTTAAGAACATACTAATGCAGTATTATTAAACTCCCTTACAATAACCCTATATGTGGGTTATTATAGTTGAGCAGGGACGACCGATATTGCAAATATAACTCCTAAAGGGTCTTAGTGAATGTGATCGAGTAATAACTTCCCTGAAGAGCTTTGCGTGGTCCATGCAAGAGCTTTCCACCTTACTTATTGTAGCAATTACGGTGGTCAGTGGTCATTTCATTTGATCCGAAGTAAGTGATATAATAAACTGAACTACTCTTGGAATGGCGAAACAAAGCAAAGTTGTGAACGTTTTTCGTTGTGGTTAGAAATATACCAAATATACTATGATAAAACAATAAATTTATAGCCTATAGACACCATAAATCTTACAGGTGTTGCTGTTGCTTTAGGCTTAGCTGGCAAGTCTACCGTCTGGTAATCGAGTTGATCCTATATCCTAAATTAAATATAAGCAGTTAAAGCGTCGGAAATAGATAAACCTATGGGCCTACTCTTGCAGGCTGCTGCAACTGACTCTAAGTAAATGGTTTTGTTGGAAGTCAGACGATAAATCTATGCTTTTCCATGTAGCGAGGCAGTTGGACTTATTCCATCAAGAAGTCCTCGATCGTCACGGAAAAAGTACAACGCACTTGTACATATAGATATCCTCTTTCACGAACATTCCCTTTATCTATTTGGAAAGAATAACTTATTAAAATCTGGCAGTCAATCTTATCCGGAAAATAAAGTGTATTCCTGCCAAGTTTCAGTATAACTGATTCAGTAGATTTCATGTCACAAACACAAACACAGTCACAAACTCAAAGACAGACAGAAATAATTCTGAAAGTGAAAAATGTGTTTTGTTGCCCATTCTAAGCCCCGGTTCTCATAATCAACGAACCGTAAACCGTCAGTATAACCATTGGTAGTTTACCTAAAAGTAACGAAGCGTTGCTCGCAGTTATTCAAAATGTTTGAGTTAACAATCGAAAACGAACGACTGTAGTTAGATTTTATACTATTTGTACAAAAAGCAACAATTCGTAGGTAAAACGACTAGTTTTTTTATTATAATTATGATTCCGATGATGATGATTATGAGTCCGATAAATAATATTGTTGAATTTAATAATAAAGAATACAAAAGTAAAATAAAGTATTTCTTGCGGTTTGGAAGACTCCAGACTGAAACAAAACAAAAGCGAGCGTTTACACCATGTAATTGAATTAACTAAGGTAGTGATTGGGACAGAGTCTGACCAGGACACCAACAAATTGTCGCAAAAGTTTCTATATTATTTTATTGAATTTAATAACAAAGTATACAAAGATAAAATTATATCTGATAAAAGACAATAGCGAGCATTTACACCATGTGATTGGATTAACTGAGGGGGATTGGATCAGAGCAGAGTGTGACGAGAATCCGAACAAATCGTCGCAAAACTTGGTCATGATATTAGTAACAAACAAACCTCCTCTTAGGACTTGCTTGAAAGCAGTTGACCTACATTCTTCAAAGGAGTCCAGGATGGGAAAATGGAGTGCTGTCCTATTTCACCTTTCACTAGATAAATAAAAAAAAAACTAAAAAACTTCACTAGATAAATAGGACTTTAATTTTAAACAAACGTTCTAATTACACAATCAACCGTGATTTCCTTAAAATAATTTTAATAGACAGGCGTCGACCTAATTATCCAAACTAACATCAATGTTTTTGGTATAATGTTTATATATAAATATATAACCAATTATAATATTTTAGGTATTTTATGTTCACTATCTTCAATGACACAAATATATATATATAAAATATTGTATGCGACTGTACATAAAATTATAAATTATTGTTTGACTGTCCGGTCTACTACCAAAAATTTTAAATTTTTGGTCGTAAAAGCTAATATATGCATCATGTTATACTGAAACGTTTACAACATAAAAAAATGTTTTTACGTATTTTACCATTGTTATATCTTCAAATGATTTACAAGATACAAACATTTATGCAAGTAATTATTCTATATGAAAATTCAGCCACATATAGATTACTGTTCTCAAATTTCAATGCGGGCTCTACAGTACTAGCTCTTTTAGAACGCATCCATCGTAGAACGTCCTGGATCATCTATGGCCAAACTTTTTCTAATTGGCTTGACCTTTGAATTTGGTTCTGTAAGTGTTACCTCATTCAGTATCTTCAACAGCATTTGTCACGTTAATGCTACGAGGAAAGTTTTTGGATTGATACTAGCCTCTGAGTGTCAGTTTCGGATATCGCGACGACCCTTATTTCCATTAGTTCCATGTCTATCATATTGCTGTGTGGCGATCTTCTAGCCAGCAATTTCGAAGACCTTTCGTTTCTCGTAAAACATCTTTATGGAACCAATAACTAGTGGAGGTACTCCCAAATGGGTGCAACTAAGGAACCTTTAGATAAGATAAGATAAGATCGTACTTATTTATAACAAGTCCTTAATGCATCTGTAATATTCCTGATGTTGAGGATGTCCATGTTTAACGGCTATTACTTATCATTAGGTGACTCACCTACCCTTTTGCCAAGGTAAAATAAATAAAAGAGGTTATAATAAAAATAATTGTAAAAACCGAGGATCAAAATAAAAAGATTTAGTTAAGCCATGTTTTGTTAGTAGACATATAACAGTAATCTTAACTCGTGTGGCGAAACCTCCCTTAAGCACTATTTATCACATTTCTTAATGAAATTATTAAGCATCATCCAGACGGTTGTAATCACGCTCCAATCACGCCTTCCACGAAGGTGACCTTGGTAAAAAAAATTTAACAAATCAAAATTTGGGTTTAAGTCTACTTACCACAAAGATGCCAACTAATGTTTTAATCCGTGTGGAAAATATAACGAAAGTCATTTAAAGGTGATAAAAATACATGTTTATATAAATACATATGTAAATACATATACCATTGATGTTAAAAGTGCGTTCCCCTATTGTTAATAAACCTTCAAAACAAAAACGTACATATTCTTGAAAGGTGCGCAACCCATGTCATACCCATGGTGCTCCGATAACTACGAGAAATGTCCAATGTCATGGTGGTGATTTCCTTTTCTTTAATTAAAATTAAATAGCTTTATAGCATGTAACCCGGAAAACAACAACAGCAAGTACTAACACCGTGACATCTGACTAAGTAGTAGAGTTTCGCAGCAACTCACCCGGATCGGTACCACCGTCTTAGATTCCTGCCGCCATAACGTCATGACGTGTTCCGGTCCGGAGGGTAAGGTAGCCGGTAAACTTACTTTTGCTCGAGGTCTAACATCCCGGTCTCAGGTTGGCAACGCACTATTACCACCTTTGGTGTCGCCAGGCGGCGTTAATTTCTTACCATCAGAAAATCCGTCTGCTTGTTTGCCTTTCAATACTATAAAAAAAACTGATGTCACTGTATACATTACGGATTTGTTTCCTAATCTTGCGTAAGCACATCTTACAGACTGATCAAGCTTTATATAATATTTACGCTCAGATAGCTCACTTTGATGAGTAAGAACGTAAGGATAGTTGACTGCG
>NJDC01002586.1:94770-108992 GCA_002245475.1 Calephelis virginiensis
TATTAGATAATTGAAAAAGCACTTTTTCTTTTTGTGTTCAACAAGGTGATCGAAACCGGGACCTCGTGGAGTCATTTCCAATTACGGACCCTGCAAAGGCGATGTTTTCCTTGATTGATATACTATAATATTAATAACATTACTCATTAACATATGAAACAATTTTGCTGATTGTTTATTAGTTGAGTTAATGATAGTCAGTAGAAGGTACCTAAAAGAAAAAAAAACTAAGTTTAGCAAAGTATTAAGAAATGTAAGTAAACTTTCAACAAATATAAATTATACGTAACTCCCAGTTGATCGATATTTAATTTATTATCCGTAACTAGCTGTCTCGGTGAAGTTCGTTCCACCTTTTCTGTTAGTTTTTTTTTATGATATTGGAAGGCAAACAAGCAGACGGATTTCCTGATGTTAAAAAAGACACCAAAGGTGGTAATGGTGCGTCGCCAACCTGAGGCCGGGATGTTAGGCCTCGAGCAAAAGTAAGTTACCGGCTTCTTTACCCTCCGAACCGGAACACGTCTTGGCGTTATGGCGGCAGGAATACGTAAGGCGGTGGTAGCAATCCGGGCGAGTCGCTGCTAAACGGTACCACCTAGTCAGATGTCACGGTGCTAGTGACGGTGAGTCCATACTCGCATTTTACGAGCTGCCTGGCAACGAAGGCATATGGTCTATTCTACAAAGAAGCCCGGAACAACACGGGGAAAATAAAAGTATGAAAAAACTTAAAATATTGTTTTTCCTAGTTTCCTCACAGTTTTTCCTTTTTTTGTCTTTTCCCTGGACTTCCAAAAATAACTGAAAACACAATTAGCGCAATCGGTCCAGTTTTTCTTAATTTTTTTTTGTCCAAAGCATTGTTTTACGTATTAATACTCATATTATGATGTTTTAGAAAATGTTGTGTTTTTCTTGTGTATAGTGTACACAATATTCTAAGCATTATTTTTTTCTACGAAACCCATTTTGAGGGTAAAAAACCAAGTATTTTTGGCCAAGTAACCACCATACAAACATGTGAGCAACATAAAGACAAATTTATGAGCTCCCCTTTTTGAATTGGGTAGTAGTACTCTTAATATGATTAGAAAATATTTTGCACATATTTGTACGTAACTTTCGATTATACACACAAACTTTTCCGCGTAGAAAGATAATTAAAAAACCGCCAAACAGCTATAGCGTTTCAATCAGCAATTCTATTTGAAACTGAGATTTGGAATGAATTTAATTTAGAGAGTTTTAGTAAAATAACTATTTGCTACATTACAAACAGCAAAGTAATGAAATAACTTTTAAACCTAGACGATATTATATTATTCAGTCCCTGGGTCATACTATATTACAAATTCATAAAGTTAAGGGTCTAATTGCCTTTCACGAAAAAAAATAATGTAGGAGTTTTAAGTACATTTTATTAAACTTTACATACTAATCACATTATATTTGAAATTATTTGAAATAATTTTATTAGTTTATTATAAATCGAAAATGTTTATGAGACTATGAGATATTTTATTAAAGTTATACTTGTTTTGGCACGACTCGCAAAAAATGGTAAGAGTGAATCTTTAAAATGTGCGCGCACACCGGCAAATAAAAACAGTAGTCTAAAGTTAGTTGCTAAACAGATTAAAACAACGGTCTGAAGTTAGTTGCTAAGCTTTTCAATAAGTTTTATGAAAAGTGTTACCAATATAAATATTTGTTACTTTTGGATTGTTACACCTAAGTACACGCTCTCTTTTTTGTATAGCTAAGGAAATAAGCGTATGATTCTCCTGATTGTAGGAGACGATCTATAACACTACAGATGATTTTGTTGCATTGCTCTCTTATTGTTAGAATGTTAAGCGTGATCAGAAAATATACTAAGTATTCTACCCTTCGGACCTCTACGTTACACTTTCCTTATAGCGACACGATAAAATACATCGATAAATTCCCACCTGAGTAAGATACTACACAGCATTATTCTACCAATGGTCTTGTTAATAATGACAAATTTAACATTTAATTAATTGTTACCAGCTGTTGTGTGGAAAACTGGTTAGTCTATTAGACACAAATCGCCTTTGTGGTCTAGTGGTTCGGGTGTTGGACTTGACTGCTTGAGGTCCCGGGTCAAATCCCAGGTCGAGCAACAAAAAGAAAATTTGCTTTTCCAATTTTCTTATAAAAAAATAGTTGCTCGGGATTGGATATGTGCCTGGTTGGCGATAGGCTAGCCACCTTTCACATTGTGGGACTTAGGGTCTCCGGCTAGTCGTGGGTGCCCTGGTTGTGCCTCTGCCTACCTCTTCGGGGATATGGGCGTGAAGATACTTACTTACGATCTGGATCAACATGCAGAAAATATCCCTACTTACTAAAAGAAATATTTCTGTTAAAATAAACAACCCGATTTAAGCACAACCTCAGCAAACTATGCATATGTTATAATGTTTTTCAATTAAAATATAGTAAAACATAATAAGATCCCGGAATTGATAGTATAAGTATCAAATACCAGAAACTTAAATTTATGTACATTTATTACGTAACTATTATAACTACACGTGTTTGCTGACACCTCGTTATTTTTTAAAAATTTTTATACACAGTATAAAAGGTTCAGATTTTTGACATCAATAAAATGATTTAATTGTTTTGTTTTTTTTTCGGCATATGCTAAAAAAATTTAAGTAAAATTAAAATAAAAATTGTCGTAGAAAGTCATTTGTTTTATTTTTTACGGCAGATGCTAAAAATATAAGTATAATAAAAATAAAAATTATCGTAGAAAGTCAAGTCAAGTCAGGCAAAGTCTAGGCTAAAGCGGTGGTCATCTTCCTCTAGCTCATTTAGTGAGATTCGGCGCCAAAGAGGAAATACACGATACACCTTTTCTAAAGAAAATTGTACAAAACGACGCCAAAATTGACAAATTGTACTCAATATCTCAGTTTACAGGAAAAAAAAACACCACGTTCAGTGATAATCCTGCTTATCTGAGTGTACGTATTTTAGACATGTTTATTTAACCGTAATATTGTCAAAAGAAAAACACTTAGAGTGTTTGAGATAAAAAAGATTTAGAAAACCAATGTAATAAATTATGTATAGCCTTTTAATTTGAAATTGTTAAATTAATTTTACCTGAAAATAATTGTTCATTATAAGAATTAATCATAAAATTTAAATTAGTTCAGGTTAATTAATAATGCAAAAAAACCTTAATCTTGGTAATTTATTAGTTCAAAGTACACTGTCGTGATTAATTATTGGGGTTTAGCTCAGGTGAAGATGAAAATATTCGTTGTCAGATGTTGGCTTCTGTCTTCCTTAGTTATGAAAATCTTCATACTAATTTGAAATACATTTTTAACAAACAGAAATAAAAAATATGTTGTCAATTCGACTGTATATTTATAACCTGATTACCTGAATATTAACCACCTTAAAGTCTGCCAATTTTGATGATTCTTTCTTAAAAAGATAGGCCATGATGCTGAGATGGGCCCATATTAATTTTATCATGATAAGACTAGTCATTTTGAGTCCTACTTAATAATACATAAATTGATGAATAATTGATCAAGTCGATGCATTACGATTTATGCATTTTTAAGAATTTAATTTTTTAACACATTTCTGAAAATCTACTACTATTAAATTTATTTGTTAATATTTCGAAATCGTTTGCTGTCTTTCAAAAACAGGATTATTGAATCGCATAGTTTTAATTAATGAAACAGTTGTGAAAAGGTAGTAGAGAATAAGGATAAACGCTATATATTTTTTTAAGCCTACTGTTTTAAATGAACATTTTTGGAAGTAAATTTTAAAATTTTCCAAAAATATTTAAAATATATTATTAATGTAATATTAACTACCTTATATTAAAATTTGACCCTTCCGTTAAAAGTAACCTTATATATAATATATAAAAAAAGTTAAATAAAAGAAAAACTAGCTGTCATATCGTACGAAAAGTTGAAAAAGAAATCGGGAAAAAGTAGAAGTGGGAAGTGTTGGTCCGGGCTCCTTTGCAGAATAGACCATCTGCCGTCCTGCCAGGCAACTCTTAAAAGGCTAGCATAGGCTAGTTTTCACTAACACCGTGACAATTGACTAAGTGATAAAGTCTTACAGCGACTTTCCTAGATTGGTACCACCGCAACACCTAACGTCAGTTTTTGCTGTTGACGTGTTCCGGTTTGGAGGATTAGGTAGTCGGTAAACTTACTTTAGCTCGAGGCCTCACAACCTAATCTCAGGTGAGCATCGCACCATTACCAACTTTGGTGTCTCTAGGCGGCATGATTTTTTTTATCATCAGGAAATTCATTCTCATTCATTCTATCACTAAAAATAAAAAAAATGCTTTAACGACAAGAGCAATGCTGTTTTTACAAGAAATAAATCACTGATGTGTATTGTCTTGTGGTTAGGCTTAGCCGATCAAGTTAGCGAAGCAAGTGATTAATCATGGCAGTCATAGCTTGGTAATGCACCGTCAACCGCTGTAGGTGATGTGTACTTCCTTACTTTTATTTTATGTACTTGCTTTATTCATAATCATGTGGAAGATTAGCGTGGCTCTGATATATTTTGGTCCGTTAACTCCAATAAAACGACATTTGAACTCAAATTTTGATAAAATATTTCAACAATTAGCACTTCTGGAAGCATTTGAAGTGTAAAGTTAAAGTTGAAAACCTTAAAATGAACGTTTTGCTGCAATGAAACCTTTGGAAGTAGAAACCAGTCATAGTTTAGTTTGAAACTTCTGAGTACAGCTCCTTTCTCTGTATCAGCGTTTAATGAAACTTCAAGATTTATGGTTACACGATTCTTGCATTGCTGAAGGGTTGAATTGCAATAAATGTTATTGTTTAACCTTTTTAAACAACTCTTTAACATTTTTTTTTTAAGGCATTTTTATTTTTAAGGCTTTAATTTCATTTTTAAGGCAAAGAAGTTTAAATGTTTAAAAATAAACTCATATGATATGAAAAATGATTGTGATGCATTTAAAACTAATTCTCATATAAGAAGTATATGATAAATAAAGTTACAGATTATCCTAACCTCTAAAACAACAAGATAGTGCTGAGCACTTTAAAGTAATTTTTTTAGTGTAACCTGATATAACATATCAAAATAAAAAGTATTTTTTTCTAAAAAAGATAACCTGTTTAAACTACACTCTTTATTGCATTACTTCCTATTTTTTAAATATCAATAATACTTTTCCTCGAGCCACTTATAGGAAACATTTTAGTGCATTGTAAAAAAGTACAAGTGCTATTATAGCAGAGCGTCGCTTATTTATTTCTTTGCCAAAATGCATTTAGCTCAGACGTTTTTATGTGAAATTGGTACCAATATACGAGTACTAATACTAAGTATAAAATAGGGTTGTTTTTTGCTGTTTCTCCAAATAAATGTTTAGATTTTTAAAACTATGCGTACGATTTTGATGCGGTTTTTTAACAGAGTGTATTAAGAGAAGGATTTATTATATGTATATTAACATAGAAGCTTATACACGTTGCAAAGCTAAGACGGACTGCTAGTACAAATATAAACTTTTGCATTTATTATTATGAATACATTGTTACGTACGAATCGTAAAATTTAGAAATAAACTTGTACGTAGAATATTCTACACGTAATATCTCACAGCACTCAACAGAAGTTCAGAGTTGACAACATTCCCTCAGGAGCCAAGTCTTTTATAAAGTGCATAAAAGATAGTCATGAGTAGCGCATAGTGCTCACAAGGATGTAAGCAACTTTTGAATGCCATAGCATAGTAAAGCTTATATGTGAAAGGTCATTTGTTTGTGTTTTTACCCCCGACGAAAAAAGGAGGTTTGTTATGAGTTTGACGTGTTTATGTGTCTTTCTTGCTATGTATGTGTGTGCAACGGATGGACCGACTTCGATTATTATTTTTTGTTTCTGTTCTTAGTGTCACTATAAGTAAGTTTTATCGAAGTTTTGTTGAAACTTTAAATACTTGCAATGTTTTTTTTTATTATTAACGAGCGGCCCGGTACGTGCTTCAATACGTTTAAACTAAAATACTAAAAAAATATAATGGACTATCAAATGGATTTATTCAAACAAAAAATATTTTATTAATTGCTTGCTATTTTAAAACCTAAACCAAACCATTTGGAATATATTTAATGGATTTGTCTGATATACAATACTCTACATTTATATGAGCATTGAATAATTTAGATAACATCCATATGCACAAAATATGTTTTTTTAATAAAGAAACACACATACATACATTTAGTTCACTTTAACAGTTCAAAGGTTTCAATTTTACTGAAAAATACCCAATAACAAAATGATCCGCCATTTATTGAATTCATTTGTTACAAAAAGTGTGATAAATGAAGAACCGCTTGACCGATTTTATGCAAACTTCACATAGATCATCTACTAAACAGTCCAAATAAAGCCTAAATATTTGGTTTGGATAGGTGAGCCCATTCTTGAGGTATAAAACGAAACGAAAAGTGACATTGATTTTTATATATAGATATGACAGGTCTGCTTGTACGCAAACAGTTCTTTTGAATGAAAGAGACAACCATTGCCTACAGATACCATAGATGTCAGAAGTGCGTCCTTGTCTTGTAACCGGGATATAAGGCCTATTGCGCAAATTTTTTGGCTACTATACCCTCCAGACCCGAACATGACAGAGTAATAATAACGGAGAATAGGTAAGATGGTAGCTTCCAACATAGACAAGTTGCTGCACAGAACTCCATTATCATTTGTTTCACTCTGGTGTTGCTGGTTATGACCAATTTAATTCGTGCTTACCTCTTACGAACTGCCAGGCGGAAAGGTAGCTGGTCTATTTTATACGGAAGACACGAACCGACGTTGGGAAAAATGTCGAAGTATAATACTAAAAGTGTAGGAGTTTCTGTTGTATTGTGTATAGAATTTAAGTTGCAATTACATATTACCTCCTAAATCTACTTCAGTATGGTTTACATATTATTTTCATCAAGAAAATAAATTAATTTAATAAATTGAAAGCAAAAAAAACCTTTATAAACAATATTTTATTTAAATGATTAAAAAAGAAAATATTTTTTTTTCCTTAAAAAAATATTAACTGTGAACTTACAACCTCATTATACAAAACTTAAATGATCATAAAAACTTGGATTGTATTCCAAGTAAAAAAAATATAATAAGGTAATAATAAAATATAATAAAAGCTTTTAATAAAAATTTTTAAAAACTTCATAATTACAAAAAAAAACAACCCGAAATATTGTACTTACCACGTTTAATAAAATGTGTCTCTGGTTTGAAATTCAACCTCTACATCCTTAATATGGAAAATGAAGATACTCTTTTCTGTTACTTAAAAAAATTTACTGTTACTGTGGTTTAGCAGTCCAGGTGTTGGACTTGATGAGGTCCCGGTTTCAAATCCCGGGTCGGGTAAAAAAAGAAAATTTGGGTTTTCCAATTTTCTAATAAAAAAAAACGTTGCTCGGGATTGGATATGTGCCCGGTTGGCGATAGGCTTGCCACCTTTCACACTGGGACTTAGTATCTTTGGCTAGTCGTGGGTGTTCTGGTTGTGCCTCCGCCTACCTCTTCGGGGATAAGGGCGTGAAGATACTTCTTTATTAAAGATCTGAACTAATAACAAATAAAATTCACATAAGGTGTTATTCATATTAATAAACTTGAAAAGGAACTTATCTAATAATATTATTACTTTGGAAAGCGTACAATCTTCTGGAGCAGTTACAAAGTGTAATAGTTTAGGAGGAGGTCGGGAGCTGTCACGATGTACGAATATGTATATAAAAGAATACTTTTGCTGATGTAGACATGTTATACCAATATATACTAGGTGTCACACGGGACATTGTTAGAAATTAACAAATCTTTATTGTTACATTATTGTCCCATTTGAGTTATTTTTTTAAAATATGAATTTGTATCTTTAATTCCAGGCTCACCGAATTTATACGCAATTAAAGGGGCGGTTGAGGCATAAAAGCATAACAGACAGATAAGCTTTGACATTTATAACATATACTGGTTTAATTAATATTATTAATTTTATTATGTCTAGTAAGCTTTCAGCTTATTGGTTGAGGAAAAAGCTTAAAATTTACAAAACAATGACTTTACTAACCAACTGGGATGCTTCGATTCGATACCCAAACGGGGCAACAGTTTGTACGAGGAACTAATAGATTATTGTTTGACTGGATTTGCATAAAATTTACTCCGCCGTGATTTGAAGTATTTTTTAAGTATTAGTACCGTTAATTTTCAAGCACAAAATACGCATCTAATTTCCTTATTTTGAGGTTAAATATATTTGTATAGTTGGCTCAAGGATATTATGTATTAATATTACCGCAGATACCTAGTTATCATTGTATAAATTACTACTGTGGCCTAGTGGTCTAGTGTTGGTGTTGGCTACATAAGGTATCGGCTTTGACTACAGACGGGTGACTCAAAATATTTTTTTTCCAATTTTAATGATTTGATATATTTACAGTTTAAGATCAGAGTACAAACACGGGTTACATGTTTTATTAAAATGAAGCCTCAAAGAACATAATGTGCTAGAAGTGTGCATGAACCGTTTTGAAAATTGTCACAGTTCAAATCTGGCTTTCTAAAATTGAATTTTGTACTTAAACTAATTGCGTGTAAAATAAAGATGCCCTTAAATTGAGATATTTATTAACAAAAAATACTTTTATTTTTAAATTATTGCAACAGTTTTATGAATGGACTTGCAGCCCGTTCTAGCTTTACACTGGTGGACAAAACTCTATTTATTTTTTTTGAATATATTTAAAAGAAGCAGCATCAATATCTGTTTCGTAGTTTTAAAGATTTAAGCATACATAAGGTTAGACAACATAAAACAACTTTGTTTTTTACATCATAGTAACATTTAACTATATAAAGACGGTCTCCCTTAGTTTATCAAAGTCTTTGATATCTGATACCTCTGTCAAACTTAAATGGGGTTTTATCTAAAGACCTGGCAGATTCTGCGGGCTCGAGAACATTTTCCACGGGCTCGTAAAGGTTCTGCTATTAAAGGAATCCATTAAGTAAAATACCAAATCCAATTCAAATAATGCCGAATATTTTGTCTCTTTTTATCAGACGAAACTGGTAACAAGTACACGATTTCTCTAGTCGCAAAAGAAAACCGTGGCCCATAAACATCATATATGTTGTGGGCGCTGTTGTTAGAAAGAAAGTTAGGCTAATTATGTTCTTATGCAATAAATTTTAAAAGAACGTTTTAAAGAACACTAGAAACAAGACGAGTTGAAACATAAATACATCTTTGTAGTAATTTTTTTTTGGACAATAGCATTTTTTGACTGGCTGATTTGTTGCTAACCGCGAGGTTTTGACAACTTCACCGGGCTATCCAATAAAATAAATAATATGTGTTGGTAGTTAAAATATAATTAACTAGCGGCCCGCCCTAGCTTCGCACGGTTATGAAATATATAATATATTAACCTTATTCTTCAATCACTTTAACTGTTTAAAAAAACCGCATCAAAATCCATTACGTAGTTTCAAATATTTAAGCATTTTATTTCAAAGGGACATAGGGACAGAGGAAGCGACTTTGCTTTATACTATGTAGTGATACGTAAAATTGTACTAATTGTACAAAAATTGTTATATTAAAATTCCTGTGCTTAGAACTGAAATATAATTCTAAAACCTAAAGCCTACTGTTAAAAATTAATATCGAAAATTGCTTTGGATGGGTCATAATAACACAGTCCAGATTTCGACATAATTTTAAAGACTTTTTTTCCATAAACCGACTCGTCCATAAAAATACAAACTGTTTTATCCACGTATTAACGTTTTCAGCCCTTTTGAATCTTTGAGACGAGAGGATTGAAAATTATCACATTTTGGAAGTTGGATAGAAAAATCATAATAAAAGAGTACTTAGAGAGTACTAAAATAAAAAATAATAAAGGAGGTTTCGAAAATAAGTTTAAGTATTTTAGTTGTTTTGTAATTTAATTGTATCCCAATAAAACCTGACATAGGCTTTCTATATGTAGACTTGTTAGGCGAAATAAAAATTATGTGATGTTAAGTTGGACATCTTATGATTATTTTAGAGTTTATTAGAGAGAGTACAGTTTTAGAGTTTAGTACATTAGGAGTTTATCCCTAATATACATAATTACATGAGGTTTTCTATATAAAAGACAGACAAGTATTGTGACCGTCAGGTTGGGCACTCGATACTTTCTGCCTACCTCGTAAGAGACTTAGCGTGAACATATGTATGTATGTAAGTACTGTGTTTTTATCCAAAATTATAAATATCCTTAATAATCAATTCCCTTAAAATTTATCTTTAAAAAGTGTTCGGGTAAAATCCTTATAAAGTAAACCAGAATATAATTATAAACCCTATTACAATCTAAAGTAATTTCGAAGATGGGAATTGAAGAAATTGCGTCTCTAAATCGTTTTAATAGATATAGAAATTTGGCTCCGCTTCTGTTTGTGTCGAATTGGCATGATATCGGTCGCTATTGATTGAAACCATTTATTTCTAACGAGATAATGGACAAATGGGCCATTGTTATTGGCTAGAACTTTTCTTGGAACTTTTTAGTTGTCGGTACTCATCATTACAAGCTTCTACTTGGTTTTTTCTTGTGAGATTTGAAAGTATACAAGCTAAAGAATTTCCTGATTAAAAGTGAACATAATTTATATCAAAGTTAATATTGTGTTGGCATATCTAAGGCTACTGTCATAAGTCTATTGCTTAATTACGTGATTCAGGAACTCTTTCCATTAGACTGGAACACGAAAGCTGCAATCGTCAACCTCATCACCGTAGAAATGATATTAAGAGTATAAAGAATGTATGTAATTGAATGAGATAAAATTTTATAGAAGTTTTAAAAATATCATTCGCTATATCACATGATGATCGAAAAATATTTTCATATTTTTCATAGTCTTAAAAAATAAAACGTTGATTAAGTCATCTGTGCAATACAAAGAACGAAGGTTGAATGTTATTACCAATATGAATTAATTTATACGTTGTTTGCGTTGAATAGGCATAATATTCACATTGTATGAAATAGTTTATTTTTAACAAGATAATAGACCATCGGACAATTTTTTTTGAGTAAAACTTTTATCATAACTTTTCTGTTGTCGGTACACATCATTTTTACTAGCACTTATTTGTCTTACAATGTTAGGAAGAATTTATGTCGTTGTCGCCTTAATGTAATGGATTTTTCTAGAAGATAATATAAAGCTGTAGAGGTAAGATTTATCGAAGTTATCTCAAGAAAATTGGTTAAATCCTTTCAAATAATATGAGTCTTTGGTATAAAAAATATTGTCTGGTTTTTGTGCCCGCATCTAAAAAATCCTCTTCAATACTTTAACAACCGAGGTATTATCCGAGGGTGGTGTCAAGAGTCTCTGAAATCAGGGTGTTGGTAAGAAAAGGGTAATAAATGTAGAGAAATCCAAAATACGTCTGCAAGGATCGTGGGATAATATGGCACTCGATACTCTATGCTTACCTCATAAGGGACTTGGCGTAAAAATATTTTTTTTTTATGATATTGGAAGGCAAACAAGCAGACGGATTTCCTGATGGTAAGAAATTCACGCAGCCTAGAGACACTAAAGGTAGTATTGGTGCGTTGCCAACCTGAGCCCGGGATGTTAGGCCTCGAGCAAATGTATGTATGTAACACTTTAAAAAAATTGTCTAATTATGACCATGTTCATAGAATGGCAGATGAAAGATTGACAAAGTAGATATACCTACAATGAGACTGTGGATGGATGTAGGTACCCAGGGTGATCTAAATTGACATTCCACGATTAAATCACTCGGGTTGTATTCGAAGGTGGTGTCAAGAGACACAGAAACCAGCGTGTTTTGTATGAAAAGGGTAATGAATGTGTAGGAAACCAGGTAGGTTTGTCAGGATCGTGAGATTTGACACTCGATACTCTCTGCGTACCTCGTAAGGGATTTGACGTGTAGATATGTATGTGGATATAGTATATAAAACCATTAGATAGAAATGTAGTATTCGTATTTAATGGTCTTCAACAGCTATCTATATTGTCGTTTTTATTATAAAGATGTATCTTAATATATTATTAATTAAATAAATGTCCTTGAACAAGTTACACTAATTAATCTAACTCCAAAATAAGCAAATGTTTGTGTTATTGGTGTTGAACAAGGATAAAAATAAATCAAAATATTAAAATAGACACCTACCAATATAAAAATTACAAACACCCAAACCCAGGAACACAAATGCCTACCTGTCTTCAGGAATCGAACACAAGCCTCGTGGTTGGTCGGTGGATGAAGGTATGTTATGTATGTATGTAAATTAGGCCACTGGGACAATGAGGCGGTTATATACAGGGTTACCTCCAAAGCACTAATATTTTTTTTTTGAAAAATGGTTCCAATACACGGTGTAATCTATAACATATACGATCTATGAATAAACTAAAACTTAAAAAAATCTATTTATAATCTTTATCCGACGCAAAATACAAGGTGCAGGTGCATAGTGTTATAACTTAAACAGTTATACAAATGTAATACAGATATACGGTATTGTAATACAGTTACACAAATTGAATCTAACCCCAAAATATACAAATTATATGCTTGTGTTGTGGGTGTTAGTCAACGGAGCCTGGCGATTGGTCAGTGTAGTTAGGTGTGTACGCTCGCCACTCGACCAACGAGGCGGTCACGGCTGGTAACGTCATGACTCGTACTAGATATATTTTTTGCGGATTGTTATAAATAAATGTTTATAAATGTGAATATTACAAATTGACATGAATTAACGTTTTATCTGCCCCTTATATTAAAATTTGGCTGGTTTTTTTCAAAGTAACCATATATATATTTTGTGTAAAAGAGTTCACTATGTAAGAATTTTTTAAGATAAAAATATATCGATTAAAAGTTAAACCAGGTTAATTTGATTATGATTTGAGTTATCTAAACTAAAAGTATATATATTAATATTGGGATAAGAAATCTCGGATAGCCTTTTTGAGATACTAGCAAGCCTTCTGTTTGTTACTGCATCACAGGAAGTAATAGATTTTTAAAGGGTTTTCACTCAATTAAAATTTCTAAATTTGGATTAGGTTGTATAGGAATTGCTCTATGAAGAGTTATTAATAATTAGAACAAAATTGCTAGGACTTACTCACTAACTTACTCACGCAGACTAATTAACAAACTAAACCGCTCTGTAAATGATGCCACAAACACACAATCTCTTCATGATTTCAACTAAAAGAAGAATATAAAAAAAAACTAAAATTGAGTGCCTTTGGTTAATAATAGTTTATTAAGTACTAAATGCTATCTATATAAATTAATAGGGAAACTCGGGATTCATCAACGTATTGAGATACATCGTTTTGTCTCTGGGTAATGTGTGATTTATTAACGGGAAATACGTCTGCTTGATTGCCTTCCTATGTCATAAAATAAATATGTCATGAATATAAAAGATTGTTTATTTTTATGATATTAGAAGGCAAGCAAGCAGATGAATTTCCTGATGCCACAGCTAGAGACCACAAAGGTAACAATGGTGCTATTCCGTTCTGAGGCCGGAATGTTAGGCCTCGTGTAAAAGTAAGTTTGCCAGCTACCTTATCCTCCGAACCAGAACACGTCAGCGGCAAGCGCTGACGTTAGGGATACAAGAATTTTTAAGGTGTTAGTTCCGATCCGGATTGGAGTTCGAGTTGCTGCGAAACTCTACCATCTGAAATGTAAGATGATGATGATGTTAGTGTCAGATATCATGGTATTAGTGACCGTATGCTTATGCTCCCTGACAGTAAGGACTATTCTGCAATCCTTTGCTCGGACCTTTCGAAATTTCGTTTAAACATTTTTGTTCTGGATATTACTTTTGGATTACAGTTCTGGTATTAATAGTATATTTCCTCTCATAGTCATGGTTCGTTTTGAATTTGAGATAACCTCTGGACAGTTTTAATTAAATACCTATACAGGCAATAGGGCTACGCGCCTTCAATGTTAAAACTACATCTGCGTATTTGAATTTCTTCCTAATTTTGTCATCGAAAATGTTGCACTTTTATAAAACAAATAA
>NJDC01002586.1:109932-145152 GCA_002245475.1 Calephelis virginiensis
GGCAAGCAAGCAGATGAATTTGCTGATGATAAGAAATTCATGCCAATTAGAGACCACAAAGATAACAATGGTGCGTTTCCTTTCTGAAGCCGGAATGTTAGGCCTCGTGTAAAAGTAAGTTTGCCAGCTACCTTATCCTCCGAACCAGAACACGTCAGCGGCAAGCGCTGACGTTAGGGATACAAGAATTTTTAAGGTGTTAGTTCCGATCCGGATTGGAGTTCGAGTTGCTGCGAAACTCTACCACCTGAAATGTAAGATGATGATGATGTTAGTGTCAGATATTATGGTATTAGTGACCGTATGCTTATGCTCCCTGACAGTAAGGACTATTCTGCAATCCTTTGCTCGGACCTTTCGAAATTTCGTTTAAACATTTTTGTTCTGGATATTTTATAGGTATTACTTTTGGATTACAGTTCTGGTATTAATAGTATATTTCCTCTCATAGTCATGGTTCGTTTTTAATTTGAGATAACCTCTGGACAGTTTAAATACCTACCACGCACCTATACACGCAATAGGGCTACGCGCCTTCAATGTTAAAACTACATCTGCATATTTGAATTTCTTCCTAATTTTGTCATCAAAAATATTGCACTTTAATAAAACAAATAAAATCTGTTAAATGAAAAACAAGAGTTCAGTGAACATGCATGTCATGTTTTTTGATTACTCAATTTCAAAAACAATCCTTGACCGCTCATGGGAAACTCAAAAACAGGACAGTATAGTCTGTAATTGCAAACACTTCAACTTATTAAAACAAAATAACGTTCACATATTGCACATTTACCTTTTACATCAAAATAAAAAAAAAAACATGTGAATGAAAAAAAAATGACATACCGAACGTTTGTATGAAGATCAATACAGACGACCAAGATTCAATTTCACTCTGTGATATTTGTCGGTCACTAATAAGTACATGATGTACTTGTATACTATAACTGGACCAAATTATACAAGATAACATCAAAATTTACGTATATTTTACGTAATAAACAGGGAGTATTTGACACCGTAATGAAAACTTCTGTAGTAGTTTAGATACATACCAGACTTCAAAATTCCTTTTATAGTTTTTGTCGGAAACAAGTAGTTAAATATTTAGCAGTTTTTCAGCCCGCAATGTATAGCGAACAAAGTGTATGCATTAAGCCGCGCGTTGGGAGTTGTCAGAGCCGAACTAAGACGCTGTTTTATTACATTGCTGTTTTTAGTAAAAATATGTTATTTATTTGAAATTAAAAAAAAATCGAGTTGCGTTAGATAGGATTAATGAAATAATAGTGAAATCAATAAAACAAAATAGAAAAAAAATTTGAAAAATTCAAGAAATTTCCGACACAAAATTCCATCTACATGTGCATACCTGTCATGTACAGAATCCATGGTTACATTTTTTTGTTACGTTGTTATGTACACGGTGTATGCATAAAATTTAATAATTAAGAAAAACTGTAACCTTCTTTTCTCCACATTCCAAAGCTCCGAAAAGACGTTTTATACAGAAACATGGGAGACATGTCACGTGTCAGGTAATAATTTTAATAAATTGATAGGTCGTTGTTGGGGAATGACATATCAGGGCTGGGGAAGATGGACAATGTTACTCGACAAAATCTCTCAACTTTTAAATAATAGATATATCGATGTTATAATCTTTTGTATATTTTTCTATGGAATAGGAAAACAAGCAAACGAATAATTTTTGTATTGAAAAAGAAACACGGAGCATATAAAAATATGGTACAGTAGTACTATTTAAATTATGCGCTTCGGATTCAGATTCGTCAAGCTTCGGAAATACGAATGATATTTATATACAGTTGTACATACATATAATCAATTATTTCGCTTAAATTTAGATTAGGTCAGCCAATTTAAAAATAAAAGTATAAAGTGTAAAAAGTGTAAAGCCGAAGCGCATAATTTAAATACTGTACCTAAATCAATAGTAAAGAAGTCAAACACGTAACTTCTTAATTTTTGCAAAGCCGTTTGAAAAACAGACGAATTGATGTAACATTCTCATTATGATCTAAGTAAGTTTTTAAACAAATTTCATAGATGAGTACTATATCATATTTTAATACTGTTTCTGAATATTAGTTCTATTTTGTACTATAACTAGTACAAAATATTAGTTTATTGGATGTGTGCCCAATTGCCCACCTATCATATTGTGCGACAATAGTGTCCTTGGCTAATCGTGGATGCCCAGGTTGTGGCTTTGACTATCCCTAAGTAGATGTAGGCGTGACAAACTTTTTTGACAGACTTTCTTTCATTATCAAAAATAAAAAAAATAGACAGAAAAAAAGGAAAGATCCTAACTCCATTAAGAATGGACTTTCATTCCATCCACATTAGAGGTAGTTTTTTGGAAATTCAAATTTTTTTAAACAGACTCTTCCCGTTAATATATTATATATATTACGTTTTAGCAAGATTTATTTAACGATTTTTACCGAGTCACAATTTCTTTTACCTTTTGTATATTGAAATACATTATCACACAATAATTAGTACTTATTTATTAAAGTGAAACTTTTAGTACATACTCTCAATTTTGAAATGAAACTTCTTTAGAATCGTTGTGATTTCAAAACGGGTGCAACAGGTAAGAGACACAAATACATATTCATATCATTATTTTGCAGGTAAGAGACACAAATATATATTCATCTCATTCTTTTGTCGATTTACTGAAGTGTCACTTCGAGAATCGCAGACACACCTTTTTTTTGGCCTGTGTGTCGCATATCGCGTGATGGTCGGCCGTGGAGTGGGGATATAGTAAAAGGCGCTCGTTAGAGCAGCCGAGGCCAATATCGCTTCGTCTATAGTTTATAGTTATAGATAAAGTTTCACTTTTACCATGGCTTCATAAAACCAAACAATCTTTTTTTTATATTTTAAGCAAGTTCTGTGCCTTGGTTGTGCTTCAGCCTATTTCCACGGGAATTTGAGTGTAGATACTTTTTTAACTCAGACAATCTATTTCACTATGTCGTAACAATATACTGTATCTATATTTAATGTAACACTAAAAATGAGTTCCTTGCATGCGTTCCCATAAGTTAGGATTAAAAAATATTGCTTATTTGTAATAGATACTGATAAACAAGGTAAAAAAAATATTTTTGAAAAACTGTATGATCAAAACATACGTATGTCTTGTCAACGTCATATTTTAGCTTTCCCTATCGTCGAATACAGTGTTGTATCGTGACATGCTTAGAAAAGCGTCGCACAACTTGTTCTTAGACGAAGTCATATGTGTCTAAATTTGGAGTGATTTTCCTTTTTGGTTACATTATTGAGCCGCCTTAAGGCTTTACTGATATAATGTTTTTCATTCACAGCTGTGTCGATATTATTTTTTAACAAAGTATGGAAAATTCAAGTACCTAGGTAAGATTTTACATACTTTATTGCTATTTTTTTTTTAAAAAACCTAAGTTTATGGAAATTGGCAGTTTCTTAGATACAGCATATTTTCTTGACAGGTATGTGGCAGAGTATAGCTGTATAGCTTGCCTAGTTATATAATCAAATGTACTTCTTTCTTTTTTAAGTTTTGGCCTTCACGTTAGTATTTAGCCATTATTCAAACAGAAATTTGTATCAAATTTTATATCAATTTTAATTAATTTTAATTAGTCATCAGTCGTAAGTCATCAGAAAGTCATGTCAGTCTCTTGGGTAAAGCGGTGGCCTTTTTACACAAGCTCATGTAACGAGATTTGGTGGCAACGAGAAAATATACGATACGCTAATTTCTTTATGATTATTTCATTTGTGAATAAAATTGTACAAAATGCCACCAAAATTGACTTATTTCACTCAATATTAACACGAAATTCAATAATTATGAAAAAACTTCGACCATCTTTTCTCTCGATGGCGCCAAAACTCCTAGCAGTTTCTTAGATACAGCATATTTTCTTGACAGGCATGTGGCAGAGTATAGCTTGCCTAGTTATATAATGAAATGTACTTTATAACTATTTTGGTTTTATAGTATAACTATCAAACGTCGCGTCGCTTCTAATTTGTTTTTTCTTAATTATATTTTATAGTCCGCCAGCTGCCATTTTGAATACTGTCACGTCATATCGAAACTTGTTAACATAAAAATATTGATAAATATCCTTGGAAATAATTCATTAAATTAAAACCAAGGCGTTTGATCTCTAGACTGTCACAAAATATTATACACCACTACACAATATAAAACAAAGTCGTTTCCTCTGTCCCTATGTTCCTTCGCATTAAATCTTTAGAACTACGCAACGGATTTTGATGCGGTTTTTTTAATAGATAAAATGATAGAAGAGGAAGGTTTATATGTTTATTTCATAGCCGTCCGCAGCCGGGGCGGGCCGCTAGTACATGATTTGGCAAACACATTACCCATATTTACATGTAACAGAGGGTTAACAAAAGGGAAGTGAGGAAAAAAATTACAAAAACAGGGTCCGTAAAGATTAGAACTATAATGGAAAAATAGTACTCTCAGTCCAAAATACAACAAATTTATGATACAACAATTTTCTGCGGTAGTACTTACTTAAACGATGCACCCTTATTTTTGCTCTAGAATATGAGCTGTATCCGCAGATACAAAACGTATTATCTTAACCTTTTTGAAATATTTTATACTAGGTATCTCCAATGGCTTTAAAGGTATAGATATTTAAACCTAAACTTTTCATGAGCTAGATTTTGACAGACAGGTTAGATAGATGACAAACAGACTTGGAGTACTGTAGTCATTGATCAGACTGATTACTTGGACAACCAATGTCAAAATTGGTTTTCCAACTTAAAAGTGGATGTTGTTTTAAGAAAGAAAAAAGAAAAAGAAAAAAGAAATCATATATTGACGGACTAAAACTTACCACACATCATTAATAAAAAAAATAGAATTAGAAATCTAGATTGACTACAATTAGAGATCTAGGCGTTGCGCACTTTGGAATGAAAACTTCTAAACTCGCGTCATGACACGTGACCTGGTAAAAAATTCGTAAGTCGGCGTAGGGCGCTTGCGCGAATGTTCGTGATGTCATGTTTGTGTACAATAGCGCAATAAATGACTGTTGTATTCTACCACATAAATGATAGTATTTTCATACTAATAATTAAAGCAATTCGTACAAAATTATTTCCTAACCATTCCAAAATACCAAAATTGCACAACGTTAATATTCAAGTATTTACTTCTGCCGGCACTCCCGGAGTGCAACCCGTTTTTTTACAAATAGAAATCTAAGCTAACACTAAACATAAGCAACTTATACAAGTATAAATAAGTAATAAATAAGATATAGAAACAGAGTGTGGTAACATGAGTCCACCTAGGAAAAGCTCAGTATTTGTTGAGGCTTAATTTATCTCAACACTGGTTTGCAGCTTTCCCCGTCTGACAAATACATATGACTGCACTTCAAACCTGAAAATGATAAATGAATGGATGTGTGATGGAAAAAATTAGGGCAGTGGTACCTAGCAATGTATTTTTAATGCATTTTGTTTATACATTACTAGCCAACCCGGCAGTTTTCGTTACACTTGACATTATATAGCAAAAATCTAATTATTGTTTTTCCAATTTTTCTAAATCTTATTCTAAATTTAAAAATGAGTAACAATAGATTCTTCATACAATTTTCCACCCCTGATTTACAATGAACTCCAAAAGCCAGATTAAGATGACCTGAACTAGGCAGGTTTGTATTAATCGAAACACTTCGCCTTTTATAATCTCGTTCGCTGCAGAAGGACTTGGCGCTGAATGTTTCTCCACATACTGGATTGCAAGTAATTTGGTCACTTCGTGTGGTGTTATTATGTCTGTAATTTCTCATTAATTTAATAATAATATAATAAATATTAATGCATACACTATAAAACAAAACTACCAGTACCAGTATCACAGGTTATTAACAGAAATATTTTGTTTAATTCATTTTTATAAAATTAATTTTGTAAAATGGCAACACAAATACCACATAAAAATGCGTGTTCAACATGAGATATTGTTGTTGATATTTTGCGGAGAAATTACGGTAATGGATGAAATATTATAATACGAGTGGAGTTTTAACATGTGCGAGGTTCGCTAATGAGTTTGTTCACGATAACATTTACCTTGTAGCTTTAAACAAAATAATTATCATTGACTATTTGTTGCCTGTGGCTTTACTTTGCCTGTTTTTATTTATACATGCTTTCATTAAGTTGTTGTTTATCCAGCTGAAAATGTTTATGTAAACTTTAAATACACGCCTCTGTGGTCTAGCGGTCCAGGTATTGGACTTGAATTAATGTAAAAAAAATTTGCTCGAGATTGGAAGTCTGCCCCGTTGGCGATAAGCTTGCCACCTATCACATTGTGGAACTTAGTGTCTTTGGCTAGTCGTGGGCCCTGGTTGTGCCCCTGCCTACCTCTTCGGGGATATGGGCGTGAAGATACTTAAAGCAGCAATCATTAACCTATTTTTCTGGCATTTGAATATGTGATATAATAGAGCTTATATAATAATGCAGGAGGGGAGAAGGAAATACTCCCGAAATTCCCAAAATTATCTTAGTGTGTTTGTGCAGTTTCATATGTCTTGAATAGTACTTCTTATATCTACTACTGGGATAAAGCTACAACAATATGTAATAAGATACATAGGCCTTATAAATAAAACTTAGTCAAAGGACATATTCTTTTAAAAAAATTTTTTTTTTATCTTCTATTACATTGTAAATACGTCCAGGCAACTTGACAGTCACAATTTGGACACTCCCGTTGATGATTTAATATCCAAAGTATTGAATATATTATTCAAAAACTTTCCTTTTTAACGCAATGGAAAAATATTAATAAACTTCATAATAGAATGTTTACTTTAAAACACGGGAGTATACTCCATATTTCCTTAAAATTTAAGAATCCTTGAATATTGTCATAGCATCAAAGATGAGAAGTGAATATTAAAGCTGGAAAAAATATTATCAGCCGCGGCTTACGGACGCGGCTTATGGTCGCGACTGTTATGTGTATATATGTGTACCGTCCGCGGACGCTAACGGGAAACATAAACATCCAACGCGCCAGATATCTTTCGGACGTCCGAACGCTCAAGGTCACGTCCGCGACTTATCTCCGATAGTTTGCACGGCTCAGAGTACTGTCACTACGTTGAAACCCTGTAAGTCGCGACTGTCTGCTGTGTCCGATTTTTGTTTCCAGTCTAAGGATTTATTTCCTGTCCGTGGCGAATTTATCACTGTCGAAAATTTGTAAAAAAATAAAAATGACGAATACGAAGTCAATAAATTTAATAGTACCTATCGCAAACTAGATAAATTTAAGCGGAACATGATCTTCAATAAGTAGACGCTTATCGTATTTTATTTAAAAAAATGTAGCATGAGCGTAGGCTACAAACTAGATTATTTTTTTCCTGAAATGTATTTGAACGTTTTGGATTTTTAACTAAAAAGTGTTTTGTGAATACTATTCAGGTCAATTTCCACGAGAGCAGCGTTGAGCTTACTACGTTAAGCTTGCTTTAGGCCGTGTAGTCCAAAGTTAAAAAAATATAAACGCGAAACCTATTAACGTTCCCAAGTTTTGTGGTCTATGGTTTCAGTTATCATGAATCTTGGTATTACGCTTCTAGGACAACAAACTTAACCCCATATAAGTTACGGCAACAATGGCATTATTTTAACATTTTAAAATTGTTAATTCTAAAACTCTTTTAAAATTGTTCACATTTTGACTGTGCATTATTTATGTGTGTGTAGTTGATTTTATTTAAATTTGATGAAGATCCCATAATGCTCAATTTTTGTTTACTTTATTTAAAAAAGAACCAATTTTTAAACATAAAAATACGCATCGCGTAGAGGCTCCATGGTAACGGAACGTGGACGAATGTCAAACTTTCCATGAAATGTTATTCCTTTCCGGATGCCGTTTTTCGTTTTATTATTTTCAAAACATCTTTAAAAAATATGTAGTATATAAATTTAAAATTTACTTTTTTTCTAATGCTCGATTTTTAACCCAAATCTTCTATTGCTCAATTATTATCAAGGCATCGATTAAAATGATGATGTAAAACTGATTTCTTGTTTTTGTTGACTTCTTGAGGTCCCGAGTTCGATCCCCGTGTCAGGCATACAAAATGTGCATTTTCAATTTCTTAATAGACAAAAATAAGGTTGCCCGGAATTGGATATGTGCCCGGTTGGCGATAAGCTTGCCACCTATCACATTATGGGACTTAGTGTTTTAAGCTAGCCGTGGGTATCTCTGCCTTATTCTACAAGGATATGAGTGTGAAGATACTTAAAACAGTATGTGTACAAATTAAAACGAAGAAATATTAAACGAATTATAAACGAAGAAGAAGAAAGAAATTACATACGAGGAGATGAAACCAGTTAAAAGAGCAGTAACATGCACGTGACAGACTTTATGTTAGTTTCTCTTTGACCGTATTAAGTTTCAGATAATGTTTTCGCTATGACATAAATGAAGTGAAGTCAAAGTTTAAAGTATCTTCATGCTACTATCTGCAAAATAGACAGAGGCAGAGTTAATATCAGGGCAACCACGAATAGTTTAAAATTCTTAGTCCAATAAAGCGATAAATGTAAATGTGATAGGTAGCGAATCTATTTCGTTCTATCATCACCAGTGCAATTGTCCTAACCCGGCAACGTTTTTTATAAGACAATAGAAAAAATACATTTCGTGGTGCCATACCTAAGAATCAAACCCGAAAATTCATACTCATTGTAGTCAAAGTCATTTACGATTGTTATTTTGAATTTCTATTATTTTTACCTCCGACTGAAGAGGGGTGTCATACTTCTGCTGTGTCTCTCTTTGTGTGTGTAAGTATGTCTGTGTTTATATCTGTGTAATACCTTCTAACCGAAAATAACTATTTTGATGAGTTTTTTCGAAATTACGAAAAGGCTTTATTAGGGATAATTAAAAAATGATTTTATGAAATATTTATATCAGTGCTAGGCAAAATATGAAGGATTTTCTAATGGTAATTACAGTGTGGGATATTGTGTCTTTGACTAGTCATGGGTGCCCTGGTTGTGCATCTGCCCTATTAGGGGAAAGGGGCGTGAAGATACTTCTTATGAAAAAGAATGTTATGTGAGCTAACTTAACACTGAGATGGCAGGAGTCTCACCTTAACTTGTCGGATATTCTTTAAAATAGTAACAGTGATCAGCACTGACATTATAGCAGAAGGTGTAGGAAAGCAAGTGGGACCAATCTGGTTACTAATCTAATCTTAGTCAAAGTATTAGCTACAAGTGCACCAACTCTAGCCTCTTAAAAGCTTTGTGCAAAACTGAATTACTTTTTCCAAATAATTCGAATTTTAAGTTATATATCCAGTGGTTTGAGATCTAAAGTGTCCACAATTTCAGCAGACCTCATGAACGAGGTCACCGGTAACTGCCTGGCTTCCTGCCAAACCTTTCAAGGCAAATAACTACGCGTCCATATGTTTCTTCTTAGCAAACACCAGAGACATTGACATCGGATATGTGGGTTATAAATTCCTTCTACCATACTTTTATACTGTTTATATAGTCTTGGTTCCATGTAGTCTTTTATTATATAGGTTAAACTTAATATACAATATTAGTTCTACGCACAAATGGTATGATAATACAGGATATCCGTCCGCTTATTTACCTTCCAATATCATAAAAAATACCATGTTTGTGGATGTGTGTGTGTGTGTCAGTCTCTCTTGGTGTGTTTATGTTAAGTACTTGCTTATAATGAATAATATTAATAATATAATCGAGGCATGAAAAACAAAGAAGCTATAAGAAATACATAACATCTATAGACATCAAAAATGTAAATGGCGTACTGCCAATCAGAATCTAAGATAAAGTCGAGCTTAATGTCTAACTAATTGCATCTATCAGCTTATGTCAAACGAAACATGTCAATAGTAAGCAGTGAACTTATGGCCTTAGAAATAAAAAGGTAGTAGCAATCCAGGGGAGTCACAGTATAACTTAAAATTAATAAAAAAAGTGTCTTCACGCCCATATCCCTGAAGAGGTAGGCAGAGGTACAACCAGGGCACCCACGACTAGCCAAAGACACTAAGTCCCACAATACGTACGTCCTTTTTACCACGGTGGCATGCCTATCGCCAACCGTGCACATTTCCATTACCAAGCAACATTTTTTTTATTAAAAAATTGGAAAATCCAAATTTTCTTTTTGTTGCCCGACCCGGGATTAAAACACGGTACCTAAAGCAGTCAAGTCCAACACCTGAACCGCTAGACACAGAGGTGAGTAGAATTAAAATTATTAAAAATTAAATAAGTCAGATAATGTAAACAGTGTTAATGATCAATTAATAATTATTTCATGCTGATTCAGTTTATCAGCGCACAGAACAATGGAGGTGCAATAATTCAGCCAATTACCAGCTACTATCGGTAATAAGATCTATACAGCGATCAGAGGTTTCGGTCTGTGAGATATTATATTAATATTACACGAGATATGAATTGAAGATAACTAATGAACACGTCATATTGGCTTCAGATTATTAGGAGTATGTTCTTCTTCTTTCTTTAGATTTTGGCCTTCACGTTAGTATTTAGCCATTAGTCAAGTAGTGATTTGCATCAAATTTTATATCAATTTCAATTAATTTTAATTAGTCATCAGTCATAAGTCGTCAGTAAGTCATGTCAGGCTCTTGGGTAAAACGGTGGCCTTTTTACACAAGCTCATGTAATGAGTTTTGGCGGCAACAAGGAAATATATGATACTCTAATTTCTTCATGATTATTTCATTTGTGGACTTTCACTGAACAAAATTGTACAAAATGCCACCAAAATTGACTAATTTCATTCAATATTAACACGAAATTCAATAATTATGAAAAAAACTTCGACCATCTTTTCTCTCGATGGCGCCAAAACTGTAGGAGTATGTTTGTGATCAGATAATCAGATCAGGGGGCTGATTATGTATCTCAGTTGCCAACTCAAAATGGTAAAGTGTTCACAAATAGCTGTCAAGTGACGTGTTTTACATTTGCTATCTCCAGTGACCAACAGAAATACAGTAGAGATAGCAAACACAAATGACGTCATTTGATGTACACTTTTGCAGTTTGAGTTGGCAACTGAGATACATAATCACCCCCCCAGATCAGGGTCCCCTGTGTAGAATACACCATGGCCTTGCTACCTGGAACCTTGTTATAATCATAAATCACAAGGGTCACTATTAACATGACCACTGTTGGTCGATTGTTATGCTGAAACTTATCAGGGTATAGATCCACCGAATTTCCAAATTCTGTAGCCGCAATGACAATTTTCGGCACTATCGCGTTCCGATCTAAAAGTTTAATGATCGGTAGATATACTTGTTCACTAGGCAATAGGCGTAAATTTTTTACCATCAGGAAATACGTCTGCTTGTTTGCCTTCCTATATCATAAAAAAATTAAATAACGAGTTATAAAAAGTAGTAAAGTGCAGTCCGAAAAAACGATTTAACTTTATTTCTCCTTAATTATTTCGAATGATTATTTTTGCAGTAACTTTAAAATATGAGTTTTACAATTTTTTTATGAGATTGGAAGGCAAATAAGCAGACGGATTTCCCGATGGTAAGAAATTCACGCAATCTAGAGAGACCAAATGTTGTAATGGTGCGGTGCCAATCTGAGGCCGGGATGTTAGGCCTCAATCAAAAGTAAGTTTACCGGCTAACTTACCCTCCGAACCGGAACACGTCATGACGTTATGGCGACAAGAATGAATAAGGCGGTGGTACCAATCCGGGTAAGTCACTGCAAAACTCTACCACCTAGTCTGATGTCACGGTGTTAGTGACGGTAAGCCTATGCTCGCCTTTTATGAGCTGCCTGCCAGGAAGGTTAATGATACAAAACCAACCTACGCAATATAACGCGTACCTTTGCATTTAGACAATAGTACCGTCTGGAAATCATACAATAATATGCATTAGTGCAGACAAGACTTCATGTTATTACAAAGAGTTTGTAGATCAATATTTTTAAATGACTCTAAAAAAGGAATAGGTTCTTAATTCATCTGTATGTTTATTTTTGTATGTTTTTTCGACCAACAGCTCACTGAGTTTGATAGTCCCTCTTTGTAAAGATAGGTCAAGATTTTAAGGTGGTCCCATTTTAATTTTAATGTGATCCAGTTTTTTTCAAGATTTTTTAGTTATATATATATATGCATAAATTTTTCGCTTATGTTCACAACCTAAGTATAAAGTAAACTAAACATAACTCAAAACTATTAGTAAGATGTAATTACTTAAAACTACGATTAGTAAATAAATTTAAAACTACTAGTAGTGTGAAGTGTGTTTAAGAATTCTTCGAAATCATTCGCTATTTTTGAAAAAAAGAGTGATCAAATCGCGACGTAGTATCTAATGAAATAGTAAAAGTTTGTTGTTGGAGTATTACTGCTTTGGATTATCTTATTTTCCGCTTAGTCGTACTATGAATATTAATTTTCATCTTTAGAGAAAGAAACATGTCTGTAGTTGTATAACTATTTGGTATTAAAATTATTTCCGTGTTTTTGGATGATCCAAGTTCTGAAATGCTTACTAGAAGTAAAAAGTAAAGTATCTTCACGCCCATATCCCCGCAGAGGTAGGCAGAGGTACGACCAAGGCACCCACGACTAGCCGAAGACACTAAGTCCCACAATGTGATAGGTGGCAAGCCTATCGCTAACCGGGCACATTTCCAATCCCGACCAACATTTTTTTAAATTAGAAAATTGGAAAAATCCAATTTTGTTTATGTTGGCCGACCCGGGATTTGAACCCAGGTCCTCATGCAGTCAAGTCCAACACCCGGACCGCTAGACCACAGAGGCGAAATGATTACTAAGACATTAAAAATATGTCTTACAAAATAATCGCCTTTGTTGTTTAGCGGTTCAGTGGTTGGACTTGACAGCATGAAGTCCCGGGTTCGAATCCCGGGTCGCATAACAAAAAACATTGGGTTTCTCCAATTTTCTAATAAAAAAAATGTTGCTCGGGATTGGGAATGAGCCCGGTTGGCGATAGGCTTGCCACCAGTCGCAATGTGAGACTTAGTATCTTCAGCTAGTCGTGGGTGCCATGCTTGTGTCTCTGTCAACGTCTTCGGGGATATGAGCGTGAAGATACTTTTTTTTTATTGATATATGTTTAGCATAACTTTCTCTTATAGATATATTATAACCCATGTTTTATTTCGTTAGGTTTGAATAAATAGAGGCAGAGTTTTTTTTTGGAATGGCTAATGTGTTGCCAACCTCGCGGTTTTTACAACTTCACCGGGCTTTGTAGAGGCAGAGACAGACACGACGACCAACACTGGTGGATAATACATTAAAATATTTTTACATAATTTTAACATAATTATTTTTACATAATTTTTTTGATATGTGCACAGTTGGCGATAGGCTTGCCACCTATCACATTGTGGGACTTAGTGTCTTCGGCTAGTCGTTGATGCCCTGGTTGTGCCTCTGCCTAGCTCTTCGAGGATATGGGCGTGAAAATGCTTACAAAATAACACCATTTAACGAAAGAAATTCTGTCAAGTTTTCAACGAAATATGAGAAAGAAATACGTCCAGCTCCATGTAAGTCGAGAGATTGTACTGTTGTCTTCAATAATAGGCGTTAAAGATTAACGCACTTAAATTTATGACTACATGCATATGATTCCGAAAATATAATCGGACATTTTGTTTTGTGTTTTTACAACTATCATTTTCGAATAAAGTCACCAGAAAGTGGGAAATGTTAGCGCCACCAAGCGGAGATTTTATTGCTCTATAAACATTCAGAAAAAAGTCAAAATTGTTAAAGCTTTCATCGCTGTGGTGTCGTCCTTGTTTTAATGTCGCGATTTTATTTAAACTACATAGCTTTTGGAAAATATTGCTTGTTTTCAGTAAAGATTTTAATTCAATAAATGTTATAAATATTTATTTCATGACATTGAAAGGTAAACAAGCAGACGGATTTCCTAATGGTAAGAAATTCACGTAGCCTAAAGACACCAAAGGTAATAGTGCGTTGCCAACCTTAGGCCAGGATATTAGGTCTCCATCAAAAGTAAATTTACCGGCTACCTTATCCTCCTAACTGGAACACGTCAACATCAAGTACAGACGTTATGGCGGCAGGAATAGGTAAGGCGGTGGTACCAATCCGGGCGAGTCGCTGCGAGACTCTACCACCTAGTCAGATGTCACTGTGTTAGTGACGGAAATTCTATGCTCGCCTTTTACGAGCTGCGTGACACAGAAAGGCAGGTGGTCTATTTTGCAACGGAGTATTTATTGTTTTTTTTTTAAAGTTTAACGATAATAAACCGTCTTCAATTAAAAAAGAACAACAATTATTTTAAAAAAATATGATTTTGCATACCACCATAAAGCAAGGTCAATTCCTTTTAAATTTTGAAAAAGCTGTCATTAAAGCCTGTATATAATTACATAATGTTGATGATGCTTTTCTTTGGTAGTTTTTTTGTATCAATAATAATGTTTATGCTTTAGAGTTCCTTCTGGTTCATAGTTTACATCCCTTCTAATCTTGTTGATATGTGACCCTTACTTATGCATGCCAAGGGGTAGCTTTTAGTTCCGCTTTCCCGGTTAACGAAAGCTATCGATGCGAGAATTATCCTGCCGGGCGTGACGTCATAACCTTCGCCATATTGAACAAAAAGCGTCGTTTGTTTAATTAAATACACGCAAATTATTTAGTCACCTAAATTTAAGTTTTTTTATAAATCCCTACTTTTTCATAAATCCGTTTTTAATGGCACTGTTGTCTAGGTTTCCTAGAGAGTAGCTGCTGCTATCTTTGTTACCACAAGAAAAAATAAGATTTTGATATAACGGGATTAGATGTGTGCCCGGTTAGCGATAGGCTTATCTCCTGTGACATCGTGGAACTTAGTGTCTTAGACTAGTCTTGGATGTTCTAGTTATAGGTCTGCCTTCTTTTTTAATGATGCAGACATCAATGATGCAAATTACAACAATATGAACCTTATAATAACACTGAATCATCACTAACGCTACGATATATGACAGTACAACACAGACTCATAATAACTACGGCAAAGCTTATACGAGATATGAAATACGTGAATGTGGTATGTGACGAAAGTTCGAGCGAATTGTCACTAACCCTATGTTAAATTATTCATATCGCCACGTTGACCGAGAACGATAATAACAATCACGATGGCAATCACAATCATAACTATAACTATCATATTTATTTGCACTAACCGAATTCTGGCATTATTATTCACTACCCAACACTAAAATCTATTTTACCAACTATATTATATTTAGGGTTTAACATAGATAAAATCTCAACAGAGTCAGACATTAAAATATATACAAATCGATCGACCGTATTGGGGAACAAGTGTCAGGATTTTTTTAAACTTGCCTGACTTACAAACAGACATTACATACAGACTTCCATACAAACAGACTATTTCGGAAGAGTTTTGACATCAACTTCAGACAATGGTGGTAATTCTACCGTTCACAAACTAAACTTATTTTAAATGCATGCTATCTTTTTCAAATGAAACAAAAATAAAAGAGATAGAATGTTTTAGACATATCAGATTAGTCCGAATATGTACATTAATCAACATTTTCCGAGTGATAGATTAAACGTCTGTAGGAATGACGTGTACGGTCTAATATGACAGCACCAAAAGTGTTTTGTCTCTTTCTGTTACTTTCGTTAAAAGAAGACAGCGATAACTGAAAATTAGTTTTGTGAATGCGCAACAAAATTACCACCAATATCCGATCTAAAATGATATAAAAATAATTATAAGATGGTAGGAAAATAGAGTTTCTACAATATACTAATCGACTGCTGTCAACGGACAGTATTGAAAAAAGGTATCTTTACTTTTTAGGTCAGCAATTTAAAGTTTCTTTTCAATTACGTTAAATGAATCTTATTATTTCTGTAAAACTAATGTAATCGTAAAACTTAATGAAGAAGTATTTTTTTAACTTCACTTACAAAAATTATCTTCAACTACCTTTCTACTGGTCCAACAAAAAAAAATCAATTTTTTTTTAAGTTATAGGAAGGCAAACAAGCAGACGGATTTCCTGATGGTAAGAAATTCACGCCGCCTAGTGACACCAAAGATGGTAATGGTGCGTTGCCAACATGAGGTCAGGATGTTAGGCCTCGAGCAAAAGTAAGTTTAAGTTTACCGGCTACCTTACCCTCCGAACCGGAACACGTCATGACGTTATGGCGTCAGGAATAGGTAAGGCGGTGGTACCAATCCGGGCGAGTCGCTGCGAAACACTACCACCTGGTCAGATGTTATTGATCACGATGTTAGTGATGATAAAGCTCGCCTTTTACGAGCTGCCTGGCAAGGAAGGCAGATGGTCTATTCTGCAAAGGAGCCCAGACCAACACGGGGATTTGGCAAATTTGATGCTGTTCGTTGCAGAGGCATCCGAAATATTATACTTCCAGAACCCCTGTCTCTATATCCAAGTTACATAGGATAAAAAAACATTATTTGCTTTTCAAAATACCAAGTAATTCATAGGAAGCTAGTTCTTTTTGTATATTACTAACACAGTGACTGTAAATAGGTGGTGGAGATTTGTAATCTTATAATGTGTTGGTGCTTGGTCCGTTCATCTGGTTAAATAAAATAAGTGCTCGACATTGTTTGTGTTTATTGCTAACCTTAGTCTTTGGGGTTGGAAACTTTTGATATCTTTATATAACATAATTTTTAGTGGTTTTGGCGCCATCGTGAACGAAGGTGGTCGTATTTTTTTAAATATTGAATATCGTGTTTATATTGAGTGAAATTGGTTAATTTAGGTGGAAATTAGATTAATTTTGTTCAATGAAAGTGCATGAAATAATCGTGAAGAAATTAGTATATCGTCTATTTCCTCGACGCCAAATCTCACTAGATGAGCTTAAGTAACGAAGCCACCGCTTTACTTAAGACCCTTACCTGACATGAATTTCTACATAGTGACTAATGACTGTAAAAGAATTAACTAACTTGACATTGGCAAAGTAGTCGCGAAAAACGTTCGAAATTCATATTTATAAAAGAAGAAGAAGAAGAATATGATTTTTCGGACTAAAAAGTCCACCTGCGTATCATAATTCATATTATAATGTAATACAATAGAAAATAATATATCTTATATATTAATATTGGTATCTAGAACATACAACTTATTTAGGAATTTAAAAAAAATAAGATAAATCTATAATTACTAATTCATTAATTTTCTGCATAATCTTTCCTAGCATTAACTAAATACTCGATAGCTCAAATAACAGAGAGTCAGCAAGAGTACGGAATCAAATCCTTATTTGATTTTTTTAAAGAATGTTTTTAATAAAACATGCCGGCCCCGGTAAAAGCGTCTTAAATATGTTTAAATATTTTGATTAGTATTTTTAAGGTTTTAAATTTTAAGCGAAAAATAATAGTCGATTAATTATACTCCAAGTAAGAAATATTTTTATGTGATAAATATTCAACAATCAAATAATGATTCATTTTGCTTTATTTTATTTCACTTCAATCCATCCCGTTCTGTTCTGTTCCGTCCCGACCCCTTTCATTCAATAGCGTTCTATTTCACTCCACTCCATTCCGTTCCATGCCATTTTATTCCATTTCATATAAAAATTAAAGCTAAAAAACGATCAATGATGACATTTCAGAAATTACTAATTGTCCTATCGACAACTCGCTATCAACATGAGAATCGTTCTGCTCGAGCGAACGAAACGTTGTTTGACAATTAATATTGGTTGCCGTTGATATCGTGGATACTTCTCGTTTCTATTTGCTTTTATGGACGATTCAATAACAGGCGCAAATATTTCTAACTTTAGTTTTGAATTGAGAAAATCAATATCGATATAAAATTTTCGTAGCTTTAACAAAGCTTTTGTGATAAATATAATTTTATTTGTGAGTTTAAATAATAAATATCGACACAAAATTTCAATGTTTTCAAATTTGACGAAACTTTTATGATAACTTTTGTTTTCAATTTAGAGAATTAATAGTTTTTATACATTTGTATTTTGAAACAAAGCTTTTATGATGTACTTTTACAATAATTATTTTAGTGATATATTTTTGCTTAATTAATTTTTGCTATCGACTTATTTTTGGTTTTGAAATGAATATAAAATTTATAAAATGATTAATAACATTAAGGTAAAATAAGTTTTTAATTAGAAACATAATTTTTTGTAACAAGTTTTTTTTGTAATTACTGTTTTCCACTTACGAGATTCAATTCAATTCAACTTAAAAGATTCAACTCACACAAACATACTTACAAAATATATAACGGGTCAAATTACAAAGAATTAATCTAACCCTAAAGTAAGCAAAATACATGTTTCTATTATGGGTGTCAGTCGATACTAATACACAGAAATAAATAAATACTAGGATAATTTTCAAAAATACGTACCTAGAAATGCTGCCAGTGAATGCTCATCACATGTCTGCCCTCAACAAGAATTGAACTAAAGACTCGCAGTTGGCCAGTGATTACATGCGTTTAAATTTACCCATCGACCAACGAGGACACAAAAATTTCAAGTTAAGTTAGGCTTGCTATAATATGATTAAAATATTTTATACTACCCAATGCAGTCTACCTATTTGGCGTTGCGATATCACGACCCCATAACCTGTTCGTAAAATGATCTACTTATTTATGCCCGGTTTCTTTAACCATAAACGTAAAACAAAAGATTAACTATTCGTAATTCGCACAAAAGTAACAAAGCGTAACTTATATTTTTAAAAATATTCAGATTTAACTACCAAAATGAGCAACCATAGTTTACTATTAGTACGAGTACAAAGAACTACCACCTTTAATCAAAAAGACACGTTTTTTGAAAATAGGCTGTAATCAAATACATCTAATAGGATAAATCTAATAGGATAATTTTACTAGAACAATCGGTTGGAGTAGCTAGTACTGATTTATTACACTACAGTCTAACTCTTCGACATTATAACCTTATTACATTTACCTGCTGCCACAATTTCTCAGTGGTCACCACTATCTCCTCATGGTTTGGACAGGTAAAGTATTTAGTGCAGCTCCAGTTGACAACACACATTAACGTCTTTTCGCATCGTATTTCTTACAATCGTGAGATGGGTATGGGGTTTTCCTATGTATTATGTTGTTTATCAATTTTTCAAATTATTTCAAAATAAGTATGGTTTAGGAAACAATGTAATATACAAGTGGGATCGTTTGCGTGTTATAGTTATTTAACTCACGAAGTCTTAGTCAGCCTTGTCTGTTTTTACCGTCATACACACTTTCTTCCCTATAACATTAGTAGAGATATTCAAAGTGTTTGTTTGTATCACAACTATAACCCCTATTATCTATTTTCTTTCAGGAAATTATGTATTGGTCTGATGCTAAAGTAAAAAATTGTAACATTGTGGTATTATAGATGTGAGTCAACGATTTTTACATAAAAAAATTTGAATAATTAACGTCACAAAAACTCAAACAAATCCGTACGGGGTAGGAAGTAAGTATCTATTTTTAGACAATTGCCTGCCAACGTTAGGAATCGAATCCCAGCAAAGAGGCTACTTATTCCGTAGCTTGCAAAGCGGTATAATGGGTACCTTTAGTAGTTTTATTTTTATAAGAAAACTTCATAACTAAAGGGAAGCCACATATAGCATCTAGCAGTATTGATCTTTTTTGGGGTTCCCTAGGCAAGGAAAATGGGGATTTATTTTTATTCAAAAGAAGCTATACTTACCTTTTATGTGAACCGCTTGACGACTTTTATACATAACGAATAAAACAAACAAAATAAAGGAGTTGCTCTCCGTTTTTTTTTGCAAGAAAGCTATATGTAAATGCAGTGTGCTTGTAGATAGACCTTAAAAAATAATGTTGATATTTCTAATACCATTTTTTCTCGGTTTAAAAGTAGTAAAAGGTGGTCATTTTTCTTTGATATTTAAAATAAGAGAGTGAAAACTCTAACAATCATTGAGATACAGTAGGTTCTTTTTAAAAAATTGGAAATATTACTTTGACTAATTACTTCTACGGTTTAGCGGTACGGTTTTGGACTGTATGAGATACCCCATTTCCCATCCTAACTCAGGCAATAAATAGTTCACGTCGTGGTCGTAGTTTTTTTGATATACCTCTGCCCAAGGGCGTCGCCAAGGTGGGGCAAGAGGGGCAGCTGCCCTTCCCTAGAGATTCTAAAATCGTTGACAGAAATAAAACAAACATTCTTATGTCGTTAAATTTACTTACTCCTTTCTCCTGTCTAAGCGGGAAATCAAAGGTAAGTCAAAAAGTCCTGAGGGTCCTGTCTGTCTATGAGGGTCCTGGCGTAACCTACCGTTCATATTTTTCTCAATCTCCGTATTTGCCCCCCTCTAGCGAGCCTGGCCACGCTCCTGCCTCTGCCTAAATCTATTGTGATACAGGCGTGTACATACGCTATGAACAAATTATATCACTGAAAAAATACCCCTTATTTATCCTCTAGAGTCTGGAATTTTTTTTAACAAAAAATAACATTTTATATTGTATATAAGCATAAGGGGTGGCACGGAGACTAAGAAAACTTTTCCGGTGAGTTTTCTTTTTTTTTTTACATCGGGACTATGTCCTCACCCAAAATTGCGGGCCAAAATTCAAATTTGCTAAAAACTAAGAGAACGGGTTTTTAAAAAGTCTATGTACTTGTCTGAGGATACAGGGTCTCTAGAGTTTATACTAGCTCCAACGGAATCATTAATGTCCGAGCCCAACTCGCACTTGGCCATTTTATTTAATGCAAGTCACGCAGTAAGGTATCCAATAACCCCATACCGAGTATCAATTACTGTTTATCGATATGAGAGTAAATGTGCTGAAAGGAAATAACTGCATTTGTAGGCTCAGTCAATTCTTTCAGTATAGTAATAGGATAAAGTAATGTATTTTGTACGTGGATCAATTTGTATGGTGTCGTTTAAATAATTTATAGTATGTGAAAGAACCAATTCTGTTGGCGATAACTAAATTACAATTTTAATTTACAAAATTAAGATTGTAATTTGTTGTTGCGTATTCACTAAACTAATTTTAAGTTATCGCTGTTTTCTTTTAACGAAAATAATAGAAAGAAAACACGTTTCGTATTGTTGGATTAGTCTGTACATAATATTTCTACAGTTGTTTAATCTATTACTCGGAAAACATTGATTAAAAACGTCACAATTTGACATGTTTAGACTAATTCGACATGTCTAAATTATTCGATCTCTTTTGGTTCGTGTGAAAATGATAGCACGTATCGCATCTAGAATAAGTTTAGTTTGTGATTAACAACATCACTAGCATTATCAAAACTCGTGCCTGAAAAATATTTGCTTTGAAATTTTAAGATAGTCAAAATAATGCACATCTAAAACTTTTTGGATTTTAAGTAAATTTTGGAATAGCCAATGAGATGCATGGTAATAACGTAAACAAACCATAAAACTGGTACCCACCAACCATAGTCGCATTCACACGCTAGTGACGTCATGACTACCATGTGCGATATAGCGTGACAATATGTGAAGCAGTTTTGCGGACTATTTATAAAAGTAAAAATTAAAATTTGGCAATAATATTTAAAATACATTACCATTTAAGCCTATACCCCCTTATATTATGATTTGACAATTGGCAGGTCCCTTCAAAGCTACCCTAGTCACTGTCAGTGAATCACTGGTTTGAGTTATTTAGGTTTCAGCTCAGTGTTTTACTCTTTTCGTGTCTGTCGCTGCCTCTACAAAGCCCGGCGAAGTTGTAAAAACGCGAGGTTGGCAACACATTAGTCATTCCAAAAAAACTCTGCCTCTATTTATTCAAACCTGACGAAATAAAACATGGGTTTCAAGATATCTATAAGAGATAGTTATGCTAAACATATATCAATAAAAAAAAATCTTCACCCCATATCCCCGAAGAGTTTGGCAGAGGCACAACCATGGCACCCACGACTAGCTGAAGATGCTAAGTCCCATAGTGTGATAGGTGGCAAGCATATCGCCAACCGTGCACATATCCAATCCCGAGCAATATTTTTTTAATACAAAAATGTAAAAACCAAATTTTCTTTTTATTTCCCTACCCGGGAATCGAACCCGGGACCTCATGCAGTTAGGTCCAACACCTGAACCGCTAGACCACAAAAACGAAATATATCAATACTTGCGCTAAATTCCGGTAATTTTGTTCAGCAGCGATAACAAAATCGGTAATGTATTCCGCACGTGTCTCGATTTACTTTAGTATCCATTACAAGTCCATATTGTAGGTTACTTTAGATTTTCTTAGATATAATTTAACAAAATATTTACTTACGATCCTAAAAATCAATGTTTAACTTTGTTAGATACAAGGAGCATCCCGTAGCGTTGCAATAAATCTTAGTACTGTCTCAGTTTCTGTCTCTTCTTTGTGTCCAATATATTGAAAAGCCAAAACACAAACTATAAATTATTAGTTACACTAACATAAAACATGTTTGTTCTAGGATAAACTGGATTTTGCCAGATGTCTTATATCGAGTTATTTGAGTACCTACTTAATACTACATGAGAAATGCTTTATTGTATTCTGTTAACAATTATCCGAATTTTTGTAATTTCATGGGTGTGCTACGGAAAATCTGTTATGTTGGGCTCGTTGACCACATTTCTAACAGTAACATTAGAATAAGAGTAGGATGGAAAAAATATTAATCTTGAAATGAGAAAGGACATGCTCCGTTGGTTAGGTTAAATCCAGTAATACTGAGAGTTATCCCCTTTGTAATCTTTATGTAGAATATCCTATCTGCCTGCCTACTAGGTAGCTCGTAAGAGATGAGTATAGATTATATGGATCATTCCCAAAAATACCACTAATGGTAGGTAGAGTGCTGTGCAGCCTAACCTGTCGCCATAATGAGTCTGCCATATTTAGGTTTGGGGGTAGAGTGGCTAGTAGACTCACACAAAAGCCCAATAACATGCCTCCAGTACAGCGACGTAACTGTATTAGATGAGATGAGATGCTTACTATGGTATGGTACAAGAGGTGTTTACTGTGGTCTCTATAGGCCACTGTTGCCTTTTACCATATTCAAGAGACCTGTGCTTATTTTTGCTGATCTATCACAAAGGAAAATACATTTTGGTTGCAATTCTGCTGTTCACTAGCCTAACTTACTTCAAATTCATGCTATATTTTTCAATTTAACCAAAAACGATAGATATAGAAAACTGTAGACATTTCAGATTAGTCCATTACAGTATATTAAACTAGCGGCCCGCCCCGGCTTCGTACGGTTATGAAATATACGTATAAACCTTGCGTTGCGTAGTTTTAAAGATTTACGCATACGAAGAGACTTAGAGACAGAGGAAGCTATTTTGTTTAATACTACGTAGTGATGATGTAAACGAAGGATTATACCTGACCCATCACATGGTTTAGCCTGGTTAGAGATTTACATTACGAGTCAATAGTCATTGTCAATTTTCGATTCAGAGTTAAGCATCATCCAGACGATTGCAAACATGCCCCAATCATCCTTCCACGAAGGTGACCTTGGTGGAAACGTTGAAACAAATCAAAATTATCAAATTATTAAACCTACGTTCCACAAGGATGCAAACCATTGCTTATACCCAATGTTTCAATCCGTGAATCCCAATAATTAGTGTCTTTGCTTAGTCCGAGCGAGTAAGTACAAATTATATTGTAAATCAAATTATTTCCTAGTGAAATTTAGTGTACGTTCAAGTAACATTATGCCTAAAGGCCAAACTTTAATCACACGAAAAAATTACAAAAGAAGTGAATCATGATGGGGCAGAAGGATACATACCCACACACATGTAACTTACTATAACTTTTTTTATGTGCTTTAGATAAACTGCAAAGATTACAAAACATAATAACATAACTTCCAAAATATAACCAATCAGCTAGCTCCCTGTTCCTTCATCAGGTCCTTGTCATTAAGTCTTCGTCATCAGAAACTATAAACAGAGCTAGTTAAGACCAATCTAACGAATCAAAACTCGATGGATTTATTAATTATTATCATTTATTGCACCATCACACATTTTCAAAGGAGAACTTAATTCCAATAAGCATTTACATTAATATTAATAAGCAATTACATTAATAGTAGGCATTCCAGGATTACGTCTTATATCTTCGCTTTCAAGCGGCTTTCAAATAAAAAAAACCGCATCAAAATCTGCCCATTTGCTGAAGAGCTGCGATACCAAAGACACACACACACAGAGAGAGAGAGAGTAGGGGGGGCGGAGAGAGACGTCGAACTTTAAGTAAATACTTGGACATTTTAAATAATAATTACAAATTGCATGTTTACTGGTAAGGTATTACTTCGACCGTTCGTCACTGCGGCACAACCGCGATAGATGGCATACCGAGTGCATGCCGAACTCGAGGCGTATCGCTATTAATGCGTTTTCGCCTGATTACCTTATTTTGGGATCTGCAAGCACGCACATATGCACCCACGCACGCACGCGCGCGCACACACACACACACACACACACACACACACACACACACACAGACAGACACACACACACACAGAGATTCGTCAAACTTATAACCTGCATTATCATTTATAACTCACAAAAATAATAACAGACTATTTCATTATTATTATTAACTCATAAAAAACTCAAGTTCAACTCTGCTAATTTCGTATGTCAGCTGCAATGTATTCTGCTCATAAATCGTTTTTTTTTCTTCTTGTTACGCTCATGCCTAAGAAAATAAAATTTCAATTACTAAGTATCTACTGAAAATACAACTGCATTTGCGCTAAACTCTGTTAATTTTGTTCAGCAGCGGTAATAACATCGGTAATGTATTCCGCACGTGTCTCGATTTGCTTCAGTATCCATTACAATGAGTCCGCACTGTAGGTTACTTTCGAATTTCAAAGTTGTAATTTTACAGAATTGAATTTTTCCACAATGTTATTACACGTTGATTGATTACAAATAAACGCTACCAAATTAAATTAGCAATATTGCTCCTGGAACCTGTATTATATCAGAAAAGAAGACGGATAACTTACCATACAAAGTTTGTCCAGGAACCAAAAAAGACTACACAGTGTATTCAATACTGTAATCAATCATGGCATTCGTCTGTATCATGGACTCTAAAAAATGTAAGATTTGAGATTATGTTTGCTTGAAAAAATGTATAATTTCCTACACAAAACTGTTAAAATTATGTAAAAATATTTTAATGTATTCTCCACCAGTGTTGGTGGTCAACCAGTAGTAACTTTAATGACAATTTTATTATATGAGCAGAATTTGATCAAGCAACACTTTTTTTGTAATGTTGTTTATATAACTATTTGAAGAAAAGAGAGTTAAAGTTGATAGTAGACATGTGGAAAAAATCCAAAAGATTTAGTTGTCAAATATATTGTTTCTTCTTAATTCAGTAACAGCGCACACTCTGTATAGCTTTTCTGGATCTTATATTATGTTATAATACTTTGAAGGTTTTTAATTTTTTTGTATTTTTGAGTCTTTTTGATGACCTGTCATTATTTTAGCCTAATCCAACCTTGATTCTAATAATAACAACCAATCAGGTTGCAGTTACTAAAAAATAAAATTGTTATAATTCATAGCGTCAAATATTGTCTAAATAGAAAAATAATTTAGACTTCATGAATGAAACCATTACAATATTTTTTTATTGAATTTAAATAAAATTAATTAGTGTCCGTTTGAAACTGATATTAAGACTATTCATAGCAACTTATTTAACAATTACTATTTAAGTTTTATGCTAAAAGAATATAGACCAACAGATTCAGGGCGGATTTGGTCCATGTCCTTTAATCACCTGATCTTTATTTCTTACAATTGCTTAGTAACATTATATACATATATAGAAAAGTGTGAGCGTTTAGATGAAGTTTCGTTTAAATTTGAAACGCCAATGAAGCTGCTTGTAACAGCTGGTGTTGTCTACATATTTTCAAAGAACAGCACTTCTGTCTTTTTTTCTGTAATGTGAAATCTGCAAACGAAAATAGAATAATCCCGCGCATTGTGTTTATAGATACTAATAGAAAAAAAAAGTAAGTAAATATCTTCACACCCATATCCCTGAAAAGGTAGGCAGAGGCACAACCATGGCACCCACGACTAGCTGAAGATAATAAGTCTCACATTGCGACTGGTGGCAAGCTTATCGCCAACCGGGCACATATCCAAACCCGAGCAGCATTTTTTTTTGTAGAAAATTGGAAAAAAACAAGTTTCCTTGTTGTGCAGACTTGGAAATCAAACCCAGGACCTCATGCAGACAAGTTCAACATCTGAACACCTAGACCGCTAGACCAGAGAGGCGAGTATAGAGAAGATTTTAGATACTACTTGCCATTAAACCAATCTCATAAAAATTCCAACAGTCCTTCCTTCTAACATTTTTAATTATTTGTACGGGATACTCACGATCTTTTTTTATTTTATCTGTCGATATTTCGGCCTAGTTGCATAGGCCATCGTCACGACGGGACTCACGGGACGTATAAATAATTAAAAATGTTATTAATTCGCGACGATTTAAGTTTAAAATCCTAAGTCCTTCCTTCCTTCAAATATTACAAAACCAAATTAATTTCTAAGCTCAATATTCAACACGATGAAATTCATCTAAGATGGAGATATAATCGAAGTATTAACAGAAGTTCTCTTTGAATTCACGGTACAATTCGCTAAGTGTGCACAAAGTTTCAAAACCAAAGAGTTTCGCACACAAACGTAGAGAATATTGTGCACGCCTTATTTGCTGTAAACTCGCTTCGCATTGAGTTTGAAGTTTGAATTTGTATGTCAATAGATGATACCAGCAGATTCACCATGTAATTAGAATTACTGTATGTTTGTGAAGCAGTCGTCAGATTTGCCTGTTTTTGACTTTGTATATAGTGAAATATAGTATCGTTGAGTTGCAGCTACCCCTACAAGCTTCGCTTTTATAGCAAATTCAAGGTTGGCATATAATTTAAAGTTATGCAAAACTGTAACGAACCTCTTATAACGAAAACAGTTAACAAATTTTATAAAGATATTTTAATTTTAACACGTTACGTGCTTTAGCTAAATTTTAACATTATTAAATTTTTTCCTAAAAAAATATCTAATAAGTATCTGCACGCCCATATCCCTGAAGCCGTAGGCAGAGTCTCAACCAAGGCACCCACGACTAGCCGAAAACTTAGCGTCCCATAGTGAGATAGGTGGCAAGCCTATCGCCAAACTGGGCACACATCCAATCCCGAACGACTTTTTTTTATTAGATAATTGGAAAAACCATATTTTCCTTATTCGCCCGACCCGGGAATCGAAACCTCATGAAATCAAATCCAACACTTAAACCGATAGACCACAGAGGCGATAAATTTATAATAAAAAATTATAATAAATGAAACTGTACAAAGGTATTTATTATAATATTTACTTGAGAAATTACGAATGCAACTTCACCACAAGCGTCAACTATGAAAAATGTACGTCTCTATAAAAATCTCTTGTCACGTACATTTTATAAAAATCCGAAATAAATTTAATGAGTTTTGAATCGTGACGCTATAAAACTAGATAAAACTACTTTTTTATCTTATATCTCAAGTAGCGAAAGAAGAATAAAGAGCGAAACAGCTTTAATACTCGTGCGAAGGTGCATTATTCAATTTATTTAAAATGTTACACTAATATTAAGATTTAGCAAACCAAATCCAGATTATAATCAAATATTTAATTCTAAACTTAAATTTCAGAATGCGAACTTTATCTAACTTGCATATGTAGAATTACCGGAACGTTGACAGAAACTCTCTTTGAATACACAGTAACAATTCGCCAAGTGTGCACAACGTTCCCACCAAAGACTTTCACATACGAGCGGAAATGGGGTGTATTCTGCACCCCTTATTTACTGTTGACTGGTTTTGCGTTGAGATTATAGTAACTTATTATACCTATAGTAAAACTTTATTTATTATTAGCTGATACCCACAAAAACCCTCGTGTTATAGAAATACTATCTGCTTATATACTGTTCGTATAACAGGTTATTTAAGTTTACCTATTTTGAATTTATATCTAGTAATACTTCTTACTACTTACTAGAACTTTTGCTACTATTGTGGTTATGAATTTTAAATTAAAACCAAGGTATTCCGAGTTGCCAATTAACTTGTACCCAAAAAAATACAGTTTGGCTGTCACTTACACCGTGACCTAGATAGTCAAGTCAAGTTCCCAATTCGTCTACGTTCACTACAGTATTATTCCCGTATGACAAACTTCCACGTAATTCCATTGCACAAGAATTGTCAACACACCGTTTTTAAGTTTGGCATCTGCAATGTTTATTACCTACATTTTATGCTACGCTTTTAAAACTGCAACTATCATCTAGTAAGAAATAAATTCAAACCTTAATCTTAATCTAAAACAACTTAGCTGTAAATAAGGGGTTCACAATACACCCCATTTCCATCTGCACGCGAAACTCTTTGGTTTGGGAACTTCATGCACAGTTGGCATATTGTAACTAAATTCAAAGAGAACTTCTATTTTGTTTGGGTTGCGCTGTCGCTAAATCTACATGTTAGATGAATGATTTACTTAAACTATTAACCCGGTCACATTCATATTATGTAGCAAGGCCTATAAAACTTACTTCTTACAAAGATAATCAAAAAATATTTTACTCTAGTTGTTGTCCATGGCGTTGCCCGCTTGGACTTCCCACATTTTTCCGGAATAAAAACTATCCTTTACATTAATTAAAATTACCCTCTGTGTGTGTGTCAAATTTCATAAAAATCGGTATTTGTAGTTTTTGCGTGAAAGAGTAACAAACAAACAAGCATACAAACTTTCGCATTGAGAATATTAATAGAATTATTTTTGTGTGTTTTTAAAATTTATTTAAGAAATATTATTATTAATTTCGGTTTTGTTATTTATACTAATGCAGCTGATATTTAAAAACTGAATAGACAAATATGTGATGGCAATATCGAATTTGAAGTTATTTAATAATAAGATTATAAAGATTTTAGTATATACTTAAATAACTAATAGCCTACACCTTAAGAGAAATAATATTCTATCCTGAATTATATTGCTTCAAGATATATTCAGTATTATATCTTACTAAACAAATACTAGAAGCAAATACAAAATACAGTGCAACTTCCGTAACTCCCTCATAAATAGATACAAGTTAAACAAATACAGTTATAACTTATAATCTACACCAAAGCAACAAAGTAGCATCTACAACGGTCCGGCTCAAGTTGAACTTAGTTTGATACGTCCAAATCCTCAGAACTAACTAGAGAGTGTGGTTGCAATGTTAAATTAAAAAGTTCTAGAATTTTCTTCCTGTAATCTCTAGAGCTGAGTGGAATTACATTCTGGGGTTTGGCTTTTTAAATTATGTAGAAACGACGCCTTAAGCAGGTTTTAAGTCAGTGAACTCTTTTGTTTAACTTTGAGAAAACTCATTTAAGGTTATTTTAAAGTATCCTAGTTTCATTAGTACGTAGTCAAGTTTTTTAAACTTAAGTTTATAAAGTTAGTTTCTTTAAACTTTAAAACTTTTGACTTGTTGGCCTCTGAGTAAATTTTAGCAGATATTAGTGCTATTTTACTAAACATTTTTTTTTACCAGCGGTGTCATTGGTCGAGATTTAGTTCGTATGGAATTGATATTGACCGTCTCGTTGGTCGGATACACGGACCAACTGCAAGGCACGGATTGCATTTCCTGCGTTTCCGGGTCTGGGTGTTTATTAAATTTGTTATGGTATCTATTTGAGTATTTCGATGCATTAGTATCGTTGACTAACACCCATAATACAAGCATATAATTTGCTTGCTTTGGGATTTGATTCAATTAGTAGAACTTCATATTTAAAATGTCATCGTTTGAGAGCATAGTATTTTTTAGATTTCATTTCCAAAAGACCTACATAAGTTGTCAAAATTGCCATTGTACAAGTAAAAATATAACCTGTAAAAATTACGGCCTATATCTAGAAATCGCTTCTGCTTTTGTTAATAAGTACTTCTAAAGAAGAACCATCCCATCCATTCATAAAAATCCAATTTCAACAAAACTGTTTTTGTCTTTTCTAGTCTTTTAGTGCGTATAAAAATCTTTTGTCACGTACATTTTATAAAAAATCCGAAATAAATTTAATGAGTTTTGAATCGTGACGCTGTAAAACTAGATAAAACTACTTTTTTTCTTATATCTCAAGTAGCGAAATAGCTTTGATACTCGTGCGAAGGTGCATTATTCAATTTATTTAAAATGTTACACTAATATTAAGATTTAGCAATCCAAATCCAGATTATAATCAAATATTTAATTCTAAACTTAAATTTCAGAATGCGAACTTTATCTAACTTGCATATGTAGAATTACCGGAACGTCGACAGAAACTCTCTTTGAATACACAGTAACAATTCGCCAAGTGTGCACAACGTTCCCAAACCAAAGACTTTCACATACGAGCGGAAATGGGGTGTATTCTGCACCCCTTATTAACTGTTAACTGGTTTTGCATTGAGATTATAGTAACTTATTTTACCTATAGTAAAACTTTATTTATTATAAGCTGATACCCAGAAAAAGCTTCGTGTTATAGAAATACTATCTGCTTATATACTGTTCGTATAACAGGCTATTTAAGTTTACCTATTTTGAATTTATATCTAGTAATACTTCTTACTACTTACTAGAACTTTTGCTACTATTGTGGTTATGAATTTTAAATTAAAACCAAGGTATTCCGAGTTGTCAATTACCTTGTACCCAAAAAAAAATACAGTTTGGCTGTCACTTACACCGTGACCTAGATAGTCAAGTCAAGTTCCCAATTCATCTACGTTCACGACAGTTTTATTCCCGTATGACAAACTTCCACGTAATTCCATTGCACAAGAATTGTCAACGCACCGTTTTTAAGTTTGGCATCTGCAATGTATATCACCTACATTTTATGCAACGCTTTTAAAACTGCAACTATCATCTAGTAAGAAATAAATTTAAACCTTAATCTTAATCTAAAACAACTTAGCTGTAAATAAGGGGTTCACAATACACCCCATTTCCATCTGCACGCGAAACTCTTTGGTTTGGGAACTTCACGCACATTTGGCATATTGTAACTGAATTCTAAGAGAACTTCTATTTTGTTGGGTTGCGCTGTCGCTAAATCTACATGTTAAATGAATGATTTACTTAAACTATTAACCCGGTCACATTCATATTATGTAGGGAAGGCCTATAAAACTTACTTCTTACAAAGATAATCAAAAAATATTTTACTCTAGTTGTTGTCCGTGGCGTTGCCCCCTTGGAATTCCCACATTTTTCCGGAATAAAAACTATCCTTTATATTATTTAAAATTACCCTCTGTGTGTGTGCCAAATTTCATAAAAATCGGTTTAGCAGTTTTTGCGTGAAAGAGTAACTAACAAACAAACATTCAAACTTTCGCATTGATAATATTAATAGAATTATTTTTGTCTGTTTTTGAAATTCACTTAAGAAATATTATTATTATTAATTTCTGTTTCGTTATTTATACTATTCCAGTTTAATTATCTGTGTGTTGTGAAATTTGCAGCTGATATTTAAAAACTGAATAGACAAATATGTGATGGCAATATTGAATTTGAAAAAAAAAAGAATCTTCACGCCCATATCCCCGAAGAGGTAGGCAGAGGCACAACCAGGGCACCCACGACTAGCCGAAGATACTAAGTCCCACAATGTGATAGGTGGCAAGCCTATCGCCAACCGGGCACATATCCTATCCCGAGCAACCTTTTTTTTTATTAGAAAATTGGAAAAACCCAATTTTCTTTTTGTTGCCCGACCCGGGATTCGAACCCGGGACCTCATGCAGTCCAGTCCAACAACTGAACCGCTAGACCACAGAGGCGAATTTGAAGTTATTTAATAATATGATCATAAAGATTTTTTGGTAGGTACTAAAATAACTCATAGCCTACACCTTAAGAGAAATAATATTTTAACCTGAATCATAATGCTCTAAGATATATTCAGTATTATATCTTACTAAACAAATACTAGAAGCAAATTCAAAATACAGTGCAACTTCCGTAACTCCCTCATAAATAGATACAAGTTAAACAAATACAGTTATAACTTATAATCAGCACCAAAGCAACAAAGTAGCATCTACAACGGTCCGGCTCAAGTTGAACTTAGTTTGATACGTCCAAATCCTCAGAACTAACTAGAGAGTGTGGTTGCAATGTTAAATTAAAAAGTTTTAGAATTTTCTTCCTATAATCTCTAGAGCTGAGTGGAATTACATTCTGGGGTTTGGCTTTTTAAATTATGTAGAAACGACGCCTTAAGCAGGTTTTAAGTCAGTGAACTCTTTTGTTTAACTTGGAGAAAATTCATTTAAGGTTATTTTAAAGTATCCTAGTTTCATTAATACGTAGTCAAGTTTTTTAAACTTAAGTTTATAAAGTTAGTTTCTTTAAGGTTTAAAACTTTTGACTTGTTGGCCTCTGAGTAAATTTTAGCAGATATTAGTGCTATTTTACTAAACATTATTTTTTTACAGCGGTGTCATTGGTCGAGATTTAGTTCGTATGGAATTGATATTGACCGCCTCATTGGTCGGATACACGGACCAACTGCAAGGCACGGATTGCATTTCCTGCGTTTCCGGGCCTGGGTGTTTATTAAATTTATTATGGTATCTATTTGAGTATTTCGATGCATTAGTGTCGTTGACTAACACCCATAATACAAGCATATAATTGCTTGGTTTGGGATTATATTCAATTAGTAGAACTTCCTATTTCAAATGTCATCGTCTGAGAGCATAGTATTTTTTTAGATTTCATTTCCAAAAGACCTACATAAGTTGTCAAAATTGCCTTTGTACAAGTATAAATATAACCTGTAAAAATTACGGCCTATAATTAGAAATCGCTTCTGCTCTATTTTTGTTAATAAGTACTTCTAAAGAAGAATACCATCCCATCCATTCATAAAAATCCAATTTCAACAAAACTGTTTTTGTCTTTTCTAGTCTTTTATGGCGTATTAGAAAGAGAAGCAATTGTTTTAACATTTTTGTTACGATTACTGGTACTGGTATAGTGAATCCACTCAATACTTACACTGAGTAAAATCAAATCAGACAAAAGCCATAAAAACGCAACCACTTATAAATATTTATCACTTATTTGGACATTTAAAAATGTCTGAAATCGCATAAAAGCGCTTTCTAATATTCTAACATGACTTCAGCGTTTTCTCTCAATGCAAAGCTTTCTTGGATTTTTGAAGTACTTCAGTTCAATGTGAAACGCTTAAAATTTCGTCACGTCCTTTCTTGGCTACGTGATTAGAATATATTTTAGGGTGATTATCAAAGAGAACCTACTTATTGTTAGGCTCATTTTCTTAGCTAAAAGAAACAGAAATAAAATTACCGTCTTTTTGTAATATTCTTCTTATTCTCCTTTGTTATTGGCAAAGTAGCTAACCGTTAGTTAAGAACATTAGTACCATGCTTAAAGAAATGTGTGTCTTGATGGTGCATTGGTAGAGGACCTTTAAAAGCACTTTTGATTTAGTCAGTCCATTGCAATGGTCCACAAAATACTCCGCGATCGATCGAAATGAGCAAAAAGAATTGGAATTCGGGCATAAATTCATTGAATTTTAATTCGGTCCTTGTAAGGTTATTCATTTTATCCAGCCCAATAATACATACTTATAGAATGAAAATATATGAAAGCAAACTTTAAAAACTTGGACGATTTCTAAGGTTCCGTACCTCAATAGTTTTCTATTGTTTTCCGTTCCTAGGTCTGTCAAAACCCTTTTTCTCAAAAACGCATAAAGGTATCAAGCTGAAGTTTATTACAAATACTCAAGTCTATCTGACCTTAGAAGTTTTAAAACAAACGCAATCAAAAGATACAGCCACCTATGCCGCAAATTTTCAAAACTCGCAATGCAATTAAAACCAAAATGACACATGTAGAATAATTTCTGTATTGCTAATTCCGAGGAACTCGTGTGACTGATTAGGCTAGAAGTCTTTCAAATGACACATAGAATGTGACAACCCTACCTAATGTTTCCACCACGACCATATCACGAATGAATGAATAAACGAACCAACTTGTCACGTCCCTCACCAACCTCGTCGAAGAACTTACCCTATAGTACATAAAATCGTACTTGACGTACGTTTCGCTTCATCGCCGAGGCATCCAAAGGAAATCGTTCGTACCGTACAAATAACGACAAATGAATGACTTGTCGTTGCCTCGATCGCGTTCTTTTGAAAACCAAACGCCCCACTACTAAATATTCGTAATCGCTTTACGAATCGATAGTAGAATCCTGTAGGAATCATTGTTTTTAAAAATTCATAATAATGGGGAATTTGATATCTTTATTTTTTCATGCGATTACGGTATGGATTCATTGTTGTGTTTTATGATTTAAAGTTGTTCCAAATAATTAAACTGATTCCCTTGTCGCGTGTATGAGTTATTTTGAATTGGTGAATTGTGACCAGCTTCCAAAAGAGATTTTGCAAAATGGGATTTATCGATTTTTTTTATGACATTGGAAGGCAAACAAGCAGACGGATTTCCTGATGTTAAGAAATTCACGCCGCCTAGAGACACCAAAGGTGGTAATTGTGCGTTGCCAACATGAGGCCAGGATGTTAGGCCTCGAGCAAAAGTAAGCTTACCGGCTACCTTACCCTCCAAACCGGAGCACGTCATGTCGTTATGGCGGCAGGAAAAGGTAAGGCGGTGGTACCAATCGGGCGAGTCGCTGCTAAACTCTACCACCTAGTCAGATGTCACGGCGAGTCGCTGCTAAACTCTACCACCTAGTCAGATGTCACGGTGTTAGTGACGGTAAGC
>NJDC01002586.1:145381-169134 GCA_002245475.1 Calephelis virginiensis
AGGCGGTCTTATCCCTTCAGAGCGATCTCTGCCAGACAAAACTAAGGTCGGGCTTCATAAAACAAAACTTATGCTAATCTAATAAATATATTGTTTTATTTCATATAAAGCATACATGATAAATAAAGTATATTAAACATACGTACAAATAATATGCGCTTAATTACAAAAACACGTAACATACGTATATATTATAATTCATATACCAATAAAGTAATAATAAAAAATATATACACATCCGATACATTCTAAACACTGAAGATTATAAATATCTGACTTATTTTTACCATCTTATTTGTATATTTTTTTTCGTAACAGATCACATGTTCGAAAACGTTCACTATGTTTTAGAGATTGTTTAATTTCATCTGAAATTGTTTCTCATAAGTGAAGATTTATACCTAACATTTTCTGGTAGTACAATATTAGTATTGTAATCATTTGCCTCTGCTATCTAATAAATGATGCTAAACATCTTTTTTCAGCTTTCCTCACAGGGGAAATTATAAGTCTATGTACGTATCGAAAACAGATATTTTATGATTCAAAAGATAATAACGCAATCTAGACTTATCAATATAAGTTAGCTTGCCGAAGATCCCAAAGTGGAGCCTATTATTTACCCTGGTTAAAGTCAGATCGAGAAAATTGAACAAATGTTCTTCTTCGATATCTTACCCAAATTTAATTTTGGTGTGTTTCTTATTTAGGTTACTAACAAAAACGTCCAATTGTCTTTCGGTACTAGCCCAACATATGCTGGTGTCGTCCTTATATCTGTAATAGTATAAATATATTGACCTTCAAAATTATCCATGAAAAACTCGACCTTTAAATAACTTAAAGAAAAACCGAGGCAAGACCCTACTTTTGAATGTTATAACGACCATTGTGCCTAAAATAATTCCATATTATAACAAGTCTTATTAATATCTTCAATTTCATTAATTTTTTTTAGGATATTGACTTCAATTGAACTTATATAGTCTTCTAAAGGAAAATTTGAGAACAAACTTGCTAAATTAAAAAAAAAACTAAGTTAGTCTGGTCCGGTAAAATTACATCTTTCATCTAAATTATTCTTAGCTGTAATGAAATCTCCGTTCATTTGTTTATTTTCAATTTTTTACTTAAATGCTATGTCAATTAAAATTTCTAAAAGAATTCAGTTTAAGAGAAGTACAATTAGTGTACACACGTTTCTTTAAAAAAAAAACAACATGTAATCTTAGAAAAATCGACATTAACAATCTTAAACTTTAAAATTTTGACCCCTGAAAAAATGTATATCTAGAGAACTACCTCGATCACGTCAGTGTTCAAACAAAAATCCACATCGAAATCGGTCCTTCCCGTCAAAAGTTATGACGCTTCAGCGACATATACACATGTCAAACTTTCACTCTGTCAAAAAATGGACGAGAGTGGATTATTTATTTATGGCTCCAAATTCATTTTTTGTTGGCATTAAATTGGTACAACTATTTTCCCTTTCGGCGTTGAGTTTGATTTGCATCTGTTACTTGTATTAAATACTCTTTTGTTTTTAGTTATAGCATATTTAGTGTATATTGCGAATTAGAAAAAACATCACATGTGACAGAAAACATCGAACAAAAGTTTGTCTTAAGTTTTGCATCGTCAATGGAATTTCGTCTTTAAAAAAGTATAGGGTCAATAAAAATGTCGCAGAAGGTAGAGTAAATATTTTTTTTCAAAAACGCGTACGTATGAGTGGTACTATGTATTCAATACAATAGAAATGTGATAGATTTGCCACGCTCTGGGAGGTCATCAATGTTTGCAACTGAAGTAAAAGTCAAGAAAACAGTGACTGAAATTCCTCATTAAACTTTGAGAGCGATAGCCGCCAAACTTTCCGTTTGTCACGAGTCGATTCGTATCATTTGGCTATGAAACATGTTGCCGCTCGGCTAGTCCTAAAAGAACTGAATTTTCTCCAAAAACTCAATCGCTGAGGAAATGCTAAAACGAGTCAATTCCAACACAAAACTCATAAAAAGCATTGTCACTAGTAGACGGGACGTAAGTTTACGAGTTTGACTCTCAAACCAGTCAAAAAGCCAATTTTGACCGCCTCGTTGGTCGAGTGGCTATTGTACACGCCTAACTACACCAATCAACTGCGAGGCTCGGGTTCAATTCCCGACGAGGACTGGCATTTATGTGATGAATATTTAGATGTCGGCATTTCCGGGTCTGGTTCTTAATTAAATTTATTCTAATACCTATTTAAGTATTTCTATGTATTAGAATCGTTGACTAACACTAATAACACAAGCATATAATTTGCTTACTTTGAGGTTAGATTTAATTTGTTTAACTTGTTCAGTTATTGTTATTTATTTATTATTAAAGCTGCGGAATGGCGCCTTACAACTAAACTGAAACCTAAATTCGTTCAAAAGTCAAAGTATTGTTGAGTGTTTTCTTCGACCACCCTGGTGTTGAAATTATACAAAAATAAACCTTTGATCTACACTGCAAACGTAGATGGTTGTACCCAAGGAGACCTAGCTTGGTATTCCACAATCGAATCACTTGAGTATGATCCTATGTTGGTATTAAGAGTTTCCGGAACCGGCGCGATTTTATGAAAAGGGCAATGAAGGAGGTGAAACATAGGCAGGTTTGATCGTGCAACGTGAGATTTAGCACTCGATCTGCCTACCCAGTTAGGGATTTGGCTTAAAGATATGCATACATGTATACAAAATCACTTTCTTATTGATCAAGGAATTATGTAAAAAATACAAAAGAAATATAAAGACAATTTGATACCCTCGTCTATTTTTGAAGTTAGATAGAGAGTTTTCAACAATAACAAAAAAGTCAGAATTGTTAATAAATAACGGCGGTACAGCGTTCAAATATATTTTTAAAGACTTTTAAATGAATTGATGAACCTCCATTTGATTGCCATTCGTCATAAAAAATGTTGTAAAAGTTATATTCAGTTTTATTTCCTGCTCCATTTTGAGCGTTCATCAATAACTGCGCATTTTGCTAAACGTAAAACCAATCATGTATAACTTTATTATTTAACATTTAGATTAGATAAAGGAGTTTTGGCGCCATCGAGAGAAAAGATGGTCTAAGTTTTTTTATAATTATTGAATTTCGTGTTGATATTGAGTGAAATTAGTCAATTTTGGTGTCATTTTGTACAATTTTGTTCAGTGAAAGTGCACAAATGAAATAATCATGAAGAAATTAGCGTATCGTGTATTTCCTCGTTGCCGCCAAATTTCATTACATGAGCTTGAGTAAACAGGCCACCGCTTTACCCAAGAGCCTGACTTGACTTCCTGACAACTTATGACTGATGACTAATTAAATTTAATTGAAATTGATATAAAATTTTATGCAAATTTCTACTTGAATAATGGCTAAATACTAACGTGAAGGCCAAAACCTAAAGAAAGAAAGAAGAAGATTAGATAAATTTTTCCATGAACTTTTATAGACTGTGCTTCCCCTGATCGTCACAACTTAAAAAAAATCATGCTGATATTTAAAGCTGATTGGGTCCCTAATTTTTGTGATAGTTCACTTTTAGGATTATTTTGCCAAACAGCCAAGAAGCGAAACCTATATAGTTGTAGCATTATCTATATGTCCCTGTATTATTTCCATATTATTTTTACAGAAGTAAGATTATAAATTTTAAACTTAGTAAGCTGGTATATTCTCTCAGAAATAAAGATTAGGGAGGGTGTAAAAAATATTAGTATCAGTTATTAAAAAAAATATATTATGGGCGATAAAAGAAACTGTTACTAATATAATCACTACATAGTAAAAAATAAAGTCGCTTCCTCTATCCCTATGTCCCTTTGTATGCTTAAATCTTTAAAACTTTGCAACGGATTTTAATGTTTTTTTTAATAAGCGAAGCCGGGGTGGGCCACTAGTTTTAAATAAACAGTTGCGAGATGTCTATAGATATAGCCCTTTATAATGTCATAAGATTTTTTAGATTACTTTTTCTCAAAGTCAATCATTTGAAAGATGAACATTTGAACATTGGTAACAGTAAAGAAAAAATAAAAAAAATGTAGGTTTACTGGAAACGTTTAACAGAAATTGCTTTGAATGATATTAAATGAAATTTTGAGATATAGCACAATCGTTTTTAATATTATAATTGGTATTTTGGGACATTCAGTCAAATATTGGTCGCTACTCTCATTAAATTAGACATATATGTCCCTGCCTGCTGTTGTAGAACCACATGTTGGTTATTTTAATTCTAATCTAATTAATACAAAGTAGAAATCAATTACTACGTAATTAACTGCTGGCACATCAAAAGCGACATATTTGTTTAATTAATTAAATGCAAATCTTTGTTCTCGTATTATCTGATAGGCTTAACCTTTATAGTTGAATTAATATCAGATTAGCAAAATTCTATCCGAACAGTAGTAAATTAATTACATTAAAGATCCCATGAGTAGAATAGATCATCTGCCATCCTGTCTGATAGCTGTGAGATGCTGCACTGACATATATTTTTTAATTCGCACAGTTCGCCTCTAAAGATGTCAGGTCCCTATAACATACTGGTCCTCCCGCGTATCTCACGTCTATTTTACATTTTTTCCCGCTCCTTGCCCATATTCCCATAGAACATGATGTCTGTACTCTGTTGCCTTTACAAAGGCACATATCACTGAGACCACGGTCTACCCACCTAAAACATCCTCGTCCAGTCAGTATCTGCGAGTTCGAGAAGTCTGACTACACTCATCTGCCAAAGAAGATAAGAATCCTCGTAATTCCGCCGCTCAAGTCATCTCTACTGATTTTTATCCAGAGGTTTCACAACGCTCAATGCCTTTATTGAAAAAAAGTATCTTCGCGTCTACATCTTTAAAAAAGGTAGGCAGAACCATAAATAAGGCACCCACAACTAGCCGAAGATACGAAGTCCCACAATGTGATAGGTGGCAAGCCTATCGCCAACCGGGTACATATCCAATCCTAGGCAACGTTATTTTTTAATAGAAAATTAAAAATATATATTGTCTATTTTTTTTGTTGCCCGACCCGGGACTCTAGAAGACCGGGACCTCAAGAAGTCAAGTCCGACGCCGGACCACTAGACCACAGAGACCTTTATTGCTCTAAGAATGTTCATGTCTGCTGGTAGTACGCTAGTAAATTTGCCCAAAACAGGCGTGCTGACTGTTCTATAAGATTTTCAGGTAAAGCACAGGATATTGTATCCTAAGTAGGCTGCTACACACCACTTATATTGATACCCTGTGTTGCGAGGTGAACACAGCGTTAATCAGGATTGCGACAAATGTCCCTCCGTGTAACACTTTTATCGTCCGGTGTTTCACGCCTCAGGATAAAGCTGACGCATAAACCATCTTGCGAAAATTCTTCTCTGCCGTCTCGCCGATATGTGCATGCGCAATCATGCAGCGCAAAGGACAGAGAGACTTAATTTTTACTCCCAACAGTGTGATGTCTTCTGTCCTGATCGACGATTTCTCCATCTTGATTACTGGTGGTCGGTGAAGTTTACTTTTAAGCGTCATTTTCTGCAATTTAGCAAATAAGTACTCCAACCAGTTCCTCGGGCGCCAATTCAACACAAACTGCAGAGTCTTATTCCCCTTTTTCTCTATACCTGCTCGAAAATCACCTTCTATGAGAATGGTGCATTAGCAACCACGTGATATCCCTCTGGATACGATACCTGAAGGAGGTGGTCATCTAATAAGATGCTCCACACAGTAGGTCCCAGGATTAAATCCTGACCTTTACCCAACCATAGTCTAACCGCAAACAATTCCGCCTGTCTAAAAGTGAAATGAATGCAATCTCCTTCTTTGAGGTTCAAGAGGGTCGATGAGCATCATTTACCATCCTTACTGGGTAGGCAAAGTGGATCAAGTATCAAATGTCTTGATCCTGGCCCATGCATTCAGCTTACTCTTTTCATACGAACACGCCTGTTTCAAAAACTTGGATAAAACCCGAGCGACTTGATCATAAAATATCTACTTACGTCTCCCTGTGTTCCTATAAACTACCACGTCGCAAATGTAAACTTGATATTTTGTCAATCTTTTATCTGTTATTCTTTCCACATGACTAAACCAATGAACCATGCTCTTTCTCATTATTACACCAAAATTTTTTTTCAATCCCACTCAATTTTGAATATTTCTACGAATTAACCAGCAAAACGCAACGAGAGTAACAATAATTTAAGTCAGAAAATATAATTTTAATTATTGTTTGATAAAAGATATAGATCATAAAAACTCTGTGAGTAAGCTATTGATTGTTTAGTTTCTCATCCATTACAGCGGTTGGGGAAAAACCTTTTACTAATATTACTATAAAATTAGATCAACCAATAGCGCATTAACAAAATTATCTTCAACTCAAGAGTAAACAAGGATAAAAGTTTGTACAATTCTGTGACAATAGACAAAAAATAATCAAGCACAGTGATGTATTTAAAATTGTGGATAGAAATAAAACATTACCAATATTAATGACATAAAGTAACTACAGTTTGTGTAATGATTGTTTTGTTATTTTGTTATACTTATTTAATGGGGCGTAGAACTAACAAATATAAGTGGTGTTTAGGAACAAAAATAAACGTAGTTTGAATTTTTATTATTATTATTGAATTTGTGTGTATAAAAGAATGACTACAACAAGTTACTTATCTTTTTAAAACCCAAAGAAAAACGTGGTCTGTAACAAATTTGACGTGTCTGTGTGTATGTTTTTGAAATCATAACTTTTGAACGGATACAGCAATTTTAATACGATTATTTTCGTTTGAAAGATGATATAATCGAAGTGATACTTTGGAAGCTTTTATGAATATAACGAATATGTTTCTGGCATCATAATTTTTGAACGTATGAACCGATTTCGATGTAATTATTTTCGCTTAAAAGATTATATAATCAGGATGATCCTTAGCGACATTGCAAAAAGGCTTTTTACCATTTTTAATGTTAGTGTTATATTTTTAAATTGTTTCCATCCTAGGTACTTGGCGAAACTCTTTTATGTTTTTTTTTTGTAATTAAAAACATTTGCAGTATTTCGCTTGCAATATTTTTTAATAATAATGAAATAACAATATTAGCCAACCGGTTTTATTTTCACACTATCTTCAGGGCTATGTTATCTTATTATGAACAACGAAAATGAAAGTATGGCTGTTATTGTTGGTTTATTCTGGTGTTATTCCTAGCTTGTAAAAACGTAAACAAGAGTAATGTTTACAATATTCAAAAGGATTTTTAGTTATTTTATGTACTAATTAGTTTAATCAATATTGCATTTAATTAAAATTTAAATTATACAATAAACTAAACTGATAAGTAAGTACAGTAAGTTTCTAAATTATTTTACAAAATAATATGAAATGTCCAAACGTGTCAAAATATTTCAAAACTTATTTTATATCGTTGAAAGAGATATAAAATCGTAGAAACAGAACGAATTCCTTGATGGTATGAAATACATGTCTCCCATAGCAGCCTTAGTTGATATTAGTGCTTTGTCAACCTGAGGGATGGTTGTTGAACCTCCTGAACGAAATTTGACAGTAGCGAATATTGCCGGTGTAGAGAAAAGAAAAGGAATAACGGTGGTTTCAATTCAAGCGAATCGAGGTGAAGCTCTACATGTAGATTTAGTCACAGTTACACACACACACACACACACAGTTGTCGCCGTGTTGGTCCGGGCTTCTTTGCAGAATAGACCATCTGCCTTCCTGCCAGGCAGCTCGTAAAAGTCGAGCAAAGCCTTGCCGTCACTAACATCGCGACAACTGACTAGGTGGTAGAGTTTCGCAGCGACACTCCTGGATTGCTACCACCGCCTTATCTATTCCTGGCGCCACAACGTCAATGGTTGCCGTTGACGTGTTCCGGTTTGGAGGATAAGGTAGCCGATAAACTCACTTTTGATAGAGGCCTAATATTCCGGCCTCAGGTTGGAACCTTCGGTGTCTCTAGGCGACCTGAATTTCTTACCATCAGGAAATCCGTCTGCTTGTTTGTCTTCTAATATCATAAAATTAAAAAAAAATTGATTTACAAGGTGTTAGACAAATGGTTGGACGAATAAAAATGGTAAACGGGTGACATCATATGAAAACACTTCCGGGAAAATATGACTTTATACAATCTGTCATTGTGTTTTAATTTTTTTTTTCATAAATACACCCCAAATTTTATTTCTTGTCATATTTTTTTGTTGACAGACATCAGAAGCTTCAAATAAATATTATTTGTAATGCACTAATTTACTGGATAAAAGAAATTACATCCGTCATAAAGAAGTTTCCAAACGATGCCACCTTTTCAACATTTTCGTTTGTTTAATCATGCACTTAACACCCTGTATTACAAATTAAAAAATTAGACCTTTATTTAGTATGGCCCTTTGTACTACCATTCAATCAACCAACTATAAAAGTAAATTATACAGCAACAAAGCCTTTCTATTTAGTAATAAATACACGCTTTTGCTTCTAATATAACAGGATCTTTGAGAAAAGGGTGCAATTTATAAAATTTATGCCAACAGTATAATAATGTATGAGGCTATCAAATTATTATGGGACAGGAAGGTAGCCGCTTACATAAAGGAAGGTTTTACTGTTTGATTTCCGTATTTACGGGATATTTACACGTGGGAGAAATTTAGGTGTGGTTGAACGAGTTTGAACTCTATTTGGATATTTCAAAGCTTGTATTCGGTTGCTCAAATATTTGTTTTCGGGTGACAAGTTTCGTTTTCGTAGTGTATAGTTGTTTTTCGGAATAGACCTTGACACATCTAGATCAAGAGGGCGCCACAAGTAAACAGATCTTACCGAGATGTATTACACTAAAACTTGTAGTACTTTACGCAGAGTTATTATTGGTATCGTAAAGTTATTATTTTAACATGTATGTTGATGTCTTTATTATTTCGACTGCCTCGTTGGTCGAGTGGTTAGCGTACATGTCTTACTACACTGACCAACCACGAGGCTCGGGTTCGATTCCCGACGGGGGCAGGCATTTGTGTGATGAACATTAACATGTCTGCATTTGCGAGTCTGGCTGTTTATTAAATTTATTCTGGTATCTATTTAAGTATTTCTATGTATTAGAATCGTTGACTAACACCCATAACACAAGAATATTATAATTTGCTTACTTTGAGGTTAGATTCAGTTTGTGTAACTTGTCCAGAGATATGTATTGTTATTATAAACAATTAGTAAAATATGAAGAAACTGTCAGAAAGTCATGGTAAGGAGCATAAAATTTTTTAAAGTATCATTAAAAAAATCCAAAGTAAGCTTAGTTTTTAACGTAATGGACACATAAGTCGATGACACTATAACTCATTATACGATATCAAATACCTAGTCGGCGATTTCAACATATTTTTTTTAATTTTCAAGTTATTTGTGAATCAATATGTATCCAACATATTTATCTAGCTAAAACCAACTTATTATCATAAACATTCTTCTTCTTATTATTATTATATGGCTTTTTACAACTACTGTGTGTAGTTTGATTTTGCCAATATATCAAAAACATTATAACCAATATGTCATCACATTGCTATCATGGTCGTATTTTGCTTTCAATGTGTGAATTTACATGAATGAAATATGTTTTTATGATTTCTTTTGACACCTAGCAAAGCTCCTCCTCAAACCTTAAACTTACCAACTTTATTTAACATTTCTTTGGACTCATTTTCCGTTGACATTTATTTCGATTTATTCCTCGGTAAGGTTAGTTTTTTGTTAGTGCCCTCCCGGTCTACTAGTACTATAATCTAGTTACAGGTTTTCCGTCGCTGGGCTTTGAAATATTGAAGCTTTGATTTTATTTCTGGGCACGGAGACTGAAACTGAATGCTTTGTATGCGAGATCGTTATCAAGTTGGTTTATAGCAATTAAAATGATTAATCAGAAACTAGAATCTTTAGTTCTCTATTAACCGTGAAGTGTCCTCAAATTTTGCTTATTAAGGCTATTTAGTTTGGCCACCAAGCTTTAATATTTGTTAACGCGTTTAACGTTTAACGACCAATGTTAATAATGTATCTCAATCTAATGGATTTTAAGCAATCTAGATAGCTGCGTATCCGGCGGCCTATCCCATACCTAATTGCCATATTTATCCTGTCTACAGTTGCCATGTTTTTGGCAAGCGATTATTATTATTTTATTATTAGGATTATTATTATTTTATTATTATTATTAGGATTGATTATTAATATTGGCCGTAAATGGTTAACATTTTACCTTTGGTAACCATTTATACTATTTCAAACAATTTATTTATCGTTTAACACCAGACAAAAATACATTGTTACATGTTACAAATACAAGAGTTTGTATGTTTGTTTTTTGTTTGCTACTCATGTTTTGTGTTTTCTTTCACGCAAAAACTGCTGAACCGATTTTCATAAAATGTACACACATAGAAGGTCATTTTGTTATTTTAATTAAGGTGTGTTACATAACGAAACCCCGTTACAGTAATGGACAGATTCTTTATTACATCAGACGTGTAAATTAAAAATAAAATGAAATTGTAGCGTTTAAACGATATTTTTTGAATTTGGAATGAAATTTCAATTTTCAAACAAGGATTAAAGCAAACGTGTGAACTTAATTATATTGTTCGAAATTCAAACATTTCATCTGATTACGTTCCGTTTGCAATAGCGACCCCGCTCAAGATCACACATTAATATCACACAGTAATTTGGATTTACACAAGTTTTTATCCCAATACCACGCGGCCTACGCCACAGGCAATAGCTAGTTGTTAAAAGTCATTTTTCACAATTACATGAATTTGACAGCTGTCAAAAGTGAAATAAATAATAATTTAAAAACTGAAAATAACTTTTGGCAGTAACGACAGAAGCGATAGCATACCAAGTCCCTTACGGGATATGCAGAGAGTATCGAGTGCAATATGTCATCATCTTTGCAAACCTGTCTGGTTTTCTCCACGTTTCTTATCCTATTCATAAGAACACTCTGGTTCTGGAGACTTTTGACACCGCCACAAAAAAGATAAGAATACAGTTTTACCTAATTATCATAAAACATGTAAATAATGAGCAAAATTAGCCAATTTAGGTAGCACTTTTTTTAATTTTGTTCAGTTGAAGTGCACAAGTTAAAGATATTTGTGAAAAAATTATGTGTCATGCATTTCCTTACCGCCAAACCTCATTAAATGAGCTCGAGTAAGAACTTGACATGACTTTAAGAAAACAAGATATAATCCTAAACATGACTATGTTTACTTCTATTTTCCTCACTAGCTAACAAATCTCTTTGCTAAAAACTCTTTGAAATTAAAAAGATAAAGTAAAAAATGTTTTAAGCTATTGTGATCATGGCTGATTGATCTAAACTACAGCTAAGTTTGGTCCGGGGTTATCATTTTTTTTAAATGTTGATGTGGTACTAACGTAAAACTTAAAAATAACCTTGCACAAAAACTGTCTGTAATGTTCATGCTCATAACCATCTTGATCCCGTCTGCTTTAAAAAAAACATATCGACAGCGGTCCATTGCATACATACACACATACGTCATACACATATGCATATACACGTCAAACTTATAACACCCTTTTTCCATCGGGCGTTAGAAGTTGATACGACACATTTTGAGACGGCTAACGCGGAAATTGAACACGGGACCTCATAACACCATACTAGACCACCAAACTACAAAGGCAGTTGTAGTAGTTTCTCGTCACGTATCACAAACAAAATAGATCATCTAACATCATTTCACTGGTGATAGAGTACTGTGCTTACCTATTCCTGTCACTGTAATGACTCGGTCATGTTCCAGTGTGGAGGATGGAGAAACTAATAAACTTCTTTTTCTTTCTTTAGGTTTTGGCCTTCACGTTAGTATTTAGCCTAACATCCAGTCTACAGGACAGCGATACATCTGTAACATCTATGTTGCATATAATAGGACACGGTTGTCTCTATCAAGAAAGCGGTTTGCATGTTTTCTTACCGCTTATTTATAAAATAAAACAAAATCGTGCCAATACTGGACAACTTTGTACAACTCAACTGATACTAGCGTTTCCTAAAAAGGAATGCTCGATGACTCGAACTACAAACATAAGCATATTACAGTCTTAGTTGAATAAAACTACATTACATGTATTATGTTACAACACAAAGGATGAAATGCTTCAAAACATATTGTGAAGTAGCAACTATTTCGAATTCAGTGATGTAACTACAATTTCTAAAATATATTGTTAGAAATTGTATAAATCTTTTATATAAATATTTGTGTCTAAAAATATAATCATTTATGAGAAATTTCACTGCAAAAACCAACTCCATTTTTATTAATACATCGCAACTTGACAGTTATTGAAAAGCGGGTTACGATAATCATGGATTAAGTAAGAAGAGGTACATTAAAATTTGTACATAATGTAACATAACCCAAAAACTCCTATTGACAGATTTTGCTACAATTTATATGTGACCGCTACGGAATCCTAACCTACCGTTTTTTTATGATATAGGAAGGCAAACAAGCAGACGGATTTCCCGATGATAAGAAATTCACACCGCCTAGAGACACCAAAGTTAGTAATGGTGCGTTGCTAACCTGAGGCCGGGATGTTAGGCCTCGAGCAAAAGTAAGTTTACCGGCTACCTTACCCTCCAAACCGGAACACGTCATGACGTTATGGCGGCAGGAATAGGTAAGGTAGTGGTACCAATCCGGGGGAGTCGCTACTAAACTCTACCACCTAGACAAACATTAAAATCTGTTTAAGTATTCACCTATACAACAAAACTACGTGCAGAAAAATATGCAGTAGAATAATAATTATTACCACTTCCTATTTGGAATCGGTAAAGAAGAGTAAACCTTTAGCACGTCGGATAGCAAAATTATCTCTTTTATTCTTGTATGTATTTACGTTATATTATTTCTGTAAAAGAAAATTTGGATTTAACGATTTTTTAATGTTTAGTATTATAGCAAGGCAGTGAGTTTTTTTATAACAATAGATAGGGAACAAGCACTCGGCTATTGGTGATAACCATGGTTTATAGACACCATAGATTTTAAAGGTTAGGTGACGTTAAGAATCGTCGACAACGAAAACGGAGATCTTAAGTTTTTGGACTGCCCTGACTGATCTTAGAATCTTGGCTAGGTGTGCAATATTACTAGTTAGTCTGACATTCTGCACAACATAGTGGTCATTAACGATATGGCAGCAGGAATAAATAAGGCTGGGGATTTTTTTCACTCAAGGTACTGAGGGCATAGGTCACCAACAAATTCACTAATGGCTAAGTGTTTTGCAGCAACTTACTTGCTGCCATAATGAGTCTGTCATATTAAGGTTTGGGCGAATAGGGTAGCCAGTAAAACTTGCACATTAGGCCAAAAAGCCTGGCCACAAGATAGCGACGTATCGCAAAAGTTAAGTGATAAGTTGCTCGCAAAAGATGTAACAATTCTACTTTTCAGAAACTAAATTTATTATAGAGTGATGCCCGGGTTGAAATCCATTGCCTTACCCGTTACTGCTGTAACGACAGAGTCATGTTCCAATCCGGAGGGTGCAGTAGCCTATAGGCTCACCCAATAACCTGGCCACTGAGTAGCAACGCATCTATAACATCTATTGTGTATATAGGTCACTGTCATCTCTTAACATCAGGGGGCAGCGTACTTATTCTTGCTTATTTGCTTTAATAAACCTAGTATGTATTTTTGAATCGACAATGAGAAAGTTGGGATAACTTCATATGAAACACACAAGGCGGGAAAAATAAAACTTCAAGCATAAAATCCCTGTGTACAATTAGCTTTATTTTTCCAATTAGCTATATATTTCGGTAAGCTTATAAAACTTTTACGTCGTATAAGTTAAAGTGGATTGCACATAACCGCCCGTTTAATAAAAAGTACTATTTTACAAAAAATATGTCGACCCCGTATATTTATAACCTAGTTACGAGCTTTTAAAATTTCTTTGAAAAAATGCTTTTGGAATTTATGTAAGGGTCAAGTTTTGTAAGCTACTAAGTTTTTAATCGCTTTTTTATGATATTGGAAGGCAAACAAGCAGATAGATTTCCTGATGGTAAGAAATTCACGCCGCCTAGAGACACCAAAGGTGGTAATGGTACGCTGCCAACCTTAGGCCGGAATGTTAGGCCCCGAGCAAAAGTAAGTATACAGGCTAGCTTACCCTTCGAACCGGAACACGTCAATGGCAATCATTAGACGTTACGGGCGGCAGGAATAGGTAAGGCGGTGGTACCAATCCGGGCGAGTCTCTGCAAAACTCTACCACCTAGTAGAATGCTACGGTGTTAGTGACGGTAAGCCTTAACTCGCCTTTTACGAGCTGCCTGGCAGGAAGGCAGATGGTCTATTCTGCAAGGGAGCCCGGACCAACACGGAGGAAAATCTGTTTAGCACGCGACCCCTACATTGGTACGAGTGTTGGGCGATTGGCGTTTTTATTAGCAAAGCACCGTTTACATCTGAAATGTCGTTGGGCTTCATCAGTCTTCGTTATGGTCGCATTCCAGTTTGAAGTGTTCAGGCTACATATTATATTTTTCAGCACCAATTAATCTGGTTGTCTATATTTAACAATTATAATTAGTTAATGAACGACCAGCAGCGTCTTACACAGCTTCTTCAAGTTCTTAATTATTTTTGCGATATATTTTTAAGATTTATTTACACTATATATAAGACTAGCTGTTACCCGCGAGTTAACATTGTGACACGAAATTTATGTATATATATATAAATTTAAGATAAGTGCATTACTTGTTTTAATTAATAATTTATTTTTTTCTCTTACAGGTAAGTAATGACTTAAGAGTACAGATACGTTGTAAGTATTTTAATATCTTATCTCTGAACATTTCACACAAAAATAACTTTACTTATGGTAAGTCATTAAATTAAACTACTAGCTGTTGCCTGCAACTTCATCCGCTTTTTCACAGGAACCCGTTGTGCGGCCGGGATTAAAAGTAGCCTATGTTAATCCAGGTCACAACCTATCTGTTTTCCAAATTTTAGACAAATATGCTCAGCCACTCGAGCGTGAAAGTGTAACAAATATCCATACATACATACATGAGTATGTAACTAACAACCTTTAGAATTTATAATATTAGTAATATTAATATTATTCGCCTCTGTGGTCTAGCGATCTGGGTGTTGGACTTGACTGCATGAGGTCCCGGGTGCGAATTGACACTCTCTGCCTACCCCGTCAGGGATTTGAAAGATATGTATGTATTTTGTATTACAAAAAATATAACCATTGTTTGTCTGCATGTTTATTACAAAACAAATCGAATGTGTTCAAATATTTAATTAAAATAATCGGTAATAAAAAGTTAATAAAAACCCCGTTTCGAAAAGTACTTCCGAATTCATAAATCTATTTCATCATAATCCAGTCACGAGTGCTGAAAAAAAATAAAATTTTCAAACAACATTTTTCGAGCGAGAGCCAAACCTTTTCCAGGACTTATGGTATTACGTACTTATCGTGTGTCGCATTAAAAGCTTAGAAGTGCAAGCCGTTAAAACATTTTATCCTTGATATAAATAAATTGCACACCAAGTTTCTTAACGGGTTGTCTGAGCACGTGGCGACTTGGAAGTCGGTTTTATGAGTTTTCTTGTATTTTACTTGAGATAAATGATATTTCTTTTGACCTTTTTCTATTTCATATATTTAGACATTTTTCATTATTTGAAACAATTTTTAATCTGACGTAAATTGGTGTTAAGAGTTTCACTGTGTACAGTACTATATTCAGACTGTCCGTCTGTGGCATCGGAAATCTTAAACCGCTGGACCGATTTCGATGACGATTTTTATTTAAGCCAAAGTGGTCAAGATGGTTCTTAGCTACATCACGGCTATGTTTTTTAGGGAGGATTTCTTTGAATATAATTATCAATATTTATTTAACAAGTATCTTCTTACACTCGTATCCTTGAAGTTACCTCTTCAAGGATACGAGTGTAGAGGTCCAACATGGGTGGTTGCATCTCTGCCTATATCTTCGACTGCCCATGACTAAGGTAAGTTACTAACTATTTTATTATGAACTGAAACCAATACTTACACATTAGACCTAATATTTCGACAATAGAGCAAGGCGCACTTATACCAAACATCTATAATGTCTATATGCTATTGTCGTCTCTAAATACATTTTCCTTAATGACTTATGTGTAACCAACCTAGCGGTTCTTACTGTTTCTTCGAACTTTGTGGGTGACCAAAACTTAGCCTGAGACATCAATATTTAGATTAATGGGCTGTTATCTAGGAAATCAGCATAGAGTATCAGAAAGGTTGTCTCCCGAGAGATTGAACCTCGACTTAGTATTGCGTTCTGATTACTGGGTGGGTTGCTGGACGGCTTCTGTCTTGCCGCTAAGCGTAAGGAGAAAGAAAATAAGAGATCTAGTTCCTTGTTCATGGTACTAACATAAAAAAATTACAACGTATTTGCGCTTCTAGGCGTGTGTGAATTCAAGAATATTTTTAATTAGATTAAGTATGATTATTATATGGAATGTTAGTCAACGAAACCCATACATAGACAAAGGAAAATACGAAATTCCTGAATAATGATCGTAGATTCAGTGTCAATATTTACAAAAGCCTTAACGTGAATTGAACTTGAGCAAAGCTCACGTCTTGCATATTGGCAAGTCTGAGCTATTTATTAAGTTAAACCTCTCCCATGCGAACAGTTTTAGACATTAGGACGAAATATAGCCTATATCATTTTCTATTCTCTTAATTATTATCTTGCCACACATAAATACGATTAACGACGTAAAAGTCAATCAGACTCATTTAATTTACATAGTCTTTGTGTGGAATCTTATATAAAATAGTCAGTGCTGTTAATTCTGTAATGCACTCACTAAACCAATTTTAAAATATTGCTATCTCTTTTCGACGAAAATAATAGAAAGAGAAAATACACTTTTAGTGCTGTCAGATTAGTCTGTGCAGTTGTCTGCAGACATTTACTCTATTCCTTAGAAAATCTTTATTGAAAACGTCATAATTTGACATGTCCAAACTAATCTTACATGTTATCTAAAATGCTTCATCTCTTTTATTTGTATTTCACTTTAAAAATAAAACTCATCTAAAATAAGTTTAATAAGTACACAGCAGAATTACTACTAATAGCTGTTAAAATTATTTTCTCATCCAAAATTATGAAGAAAGGATGATTTGCTAAAAAGGGAAAGTCGAAACTTGAATCTATTGTCAATAATGAATAAGAGCTGGTTTTAAAAGAGAAAAGCAACTACGGGTCACTAGTTCACGATAACAAGTTCAAAGTAATCAAACGCAAAGAAAAAGTAGGAAATTAATACCTGGAGTTCCATCTCGTCCACCGAGACCTTATTTGCAGTGACCTATATAAAATAACATAATTAATGTCTGGAAAATTGGAAGCCTTGATTTGTATAAAGAGCAAAAATTGTTGTAGTTTGTATCTTGCTTATCTTTTTACTTACTGACTTACTTATCTATTTTATGTAAAAGTTATCGCCTCTGTGGTTTAGCGGTTCAGTTGTTGGACTTGACTGCATGAGGTCCTGGGTTCGAATCCAGGGTCGGGCAACAAAAAGAGATTGGATTTTTCCAATTTTCTAATAAAAAAAAATGTTGCTCGGGATATGATATGTGCCCGGTTGGCGATAGGCTTGCCACCTATCACATTATGGGACTTAGTATCTTCGGCTAGTCGTGGGTACCCTGGTTGTGCCTCTGCCTACCTCTTCGGGGATATGGGCGTGAAGATACTTATGTAAAAGTCATGTAATTGGCCTGTGACCGAGAAGGAAAGCGTGTAGTACAAATAGTACAAGGGTGTAAATTTCAGTAAAAATCGGAAAAACAATACTTATTTTTTTTTCCAAACAAACAGTTAGTAGCTCTTTACGTTAAGCGACACAAAGCGCCAGGCTAGCTAATAGAAAATGAAATCAAAGATATTATAAAACATTAAGTTTCTGAAAGTAATTTTCGCGATGAGTAAATCAAAACTAAATAGATATAAGCAGATTTTTTTTATTTTTTATTTTTTTTATTTCACCAGAAACTAATAAAAATGGAGGACAAAACAAAAACTTAAAGTACCCCGGAAAGCTTCAACGTATATTAAAACAGAATCTGCTATATTTTTTCATGTTTGCGCAAAACTTTCAATATTTTATAACTCTGAAAAATCTTTTTGTAGCACAAAGTGATTGGATGCAGATCCACTGGAGACTAGTCCGTTTAAATGCTTTATACGTTAGTAAAAGTATCCAATATATCACCACTATGTTACCGCAATGCGTCAGATTAAGCGTATAGAAACCATTACAAATAAGGATAATGAATCACTTACTACGTAATAAAAATTAAAATCACTTAAATTTTAATATAATTAAAAATGAGATATTAAAAAGAGAAATGAGATAATAAAATAATTATTATTAAATATTCTGCAAAGGAGCCCGTGTTGTCCGGGCTCCTTTGCCTTTGGTGTCTCTAGGCGGCGTGAATTTCTTACCATCAGGAAATACGTCTGCTTGTTAACCTTCCTATATCATAAAAAAAATCTACACAATCGTTAATACCATGACGCATCAAATTAAGATCAAATAAGACTAATGAGTCACTAAAATAAATAAAAAATATAACGACGTTTTTATTAATAAGGACAACTTATTTATTTCTTTTTCAGCATTCCTTCCCTTATCATCACTTATCTACATGAATAAAAATCAAGCGCAGTTTAATCATTAAAAGCATTGTTCGGAAATATAAATAAAGTTCTTATTTCCCTGGGGCGTCGCATAATTAAAGAAGAACAATATTATTGATGTTATATTATTTAAGATTCCAAAACTTGGGGAAAGGTTCTAAATGCAATAATAATACAAAAAAGTTGCTAAATTTTACATGTACCTATCAAACAAATTTACATTTTACTGATGATACTCCTTTACTTTTTTTAATTTTCCCAAAGTTTGGGAATGTTTTTTTGACGAAAATCAGCGTTAACTTAACAGTTATTTGTAACTTAATTTTTTTGAGGTTACAAAAACCCCTGAAGATACCTTAGTAGCAAAATCTGTTAGCAATTTTTTTTAAGTGGAGCAGTGCAAGTTTGTTCTTACATCGTTAAAATATTAGAGTGTTTAATTAAGTTATAATTAATTTATTATTGATTAAATGGATTAACGTACTTAGTACTTTAGGAATGTATGTATACTTAGTCATTTAGTACTAATATATTTATAACTGTATTTCTACTATGTATACTGGGTGAAATTGAAAAAATGTTACAAACGAAAAGTGGAGATAGAGATACCAAATTGCCATTTTTAAGTGTTTTTGTCTTCAGATGGTGAGTACAAAGTAGTATGATAGCTTAAACACGAAAAATTAGTGTTTTAAGAAATTTCGTATATAAAGAAAACAGTGATAAACATATATTTGGTATTTACGTAACGTGAGTAACTAAATCCTTCCAATGACAAAAACATTTTTTTTTCAATTTAAAATTACGTATACGTTAATGTAATGTAAACAGAAACTTCCACTTTACGTTGTATGTCACCGTATAAATATATACTCGTATTAAACCATTGCATTATAATATATAATATCACAAATTTAGCATGCCTTGTGAGGATATGTACGAAATACCTATATTTTAGTCGCAGATTAATTTTGCTTTCTGTATATCCATATAACCTGACTGAAATTCCTCACGCTGAATATAAGCTCGCCCATTATATATATATTGATACAAATGTACATTTTAATTTTGATGTTCAGTGCCCAAATAAAAAATTTGCTATAATTATTTATTTTTGTATTTGGATAACAGAACATTATTTTTATAAAAATCCGACATTACCAAAATGAGAATCTTAGTAAAGGGTTACAAAACAGTAAATAAATTACATGAATGTCAACTTTTTCGAAGATTCCGATACAAAATTGTGTAATCGTTTGGAAGAATCCATAGGCAAAGCCAATTTTTGTGTATTATAAAAATTACAATATGCTAATCCTCCAATGTCGCCTCTGCGGTTAAGTGATTCGATGTTGGTGTCGGCTGCATGAGGTCCCGGGTTTGATTTCCAGGTTGGGTAACTAAATATGAGTTTCTCAATTTTTATTAAAATCTACGTTGCTTGAGATTGGATTATCGCCCAGTTATTATGATATCTATACATTTGGCTAACCCTGGGTATTCTGGTGGAATTTATGACTACTTACGATTTCTTTATCTCTCTTTATCTCTGGCTACTTACTTTTTCGTTTGCTTTACTAAAGATACTTACTTTTATGTGATAAAATATTACCAGAATATTACCGCAGTGCGTCAGATTTAGTGAAGTTAATTTCTCTCCATGAGTTACTGTCTCTCCTGCTGTACCATTCCAGCAAATATCGTTTAACAAATTGATCAATGTGGCTAATGGTTTATAGGTGTAATTTATTATTGGATTAAATTTAGTCAATAGAATTGAGAGTGGGCACCTTAACGATGGTAATACGTTCGTAATGTGTGCCTGCGACACGTAAACCATTAATCATTGGAACGTTTTAACATTTCTGTTTCTAAAATGTTTAGCACCTTAAAGCATCATCCAGACGGTTGTAATTACGCCTTCCACAAGGTGACCTTAGTAGCAACTTTGTTTGAAACAAATCAAAATTTGGATTAAGTCTACGTTGCACATGGATGCAAACCAGTGTTAATACATGGGTTGTAAAGATAAAGTGGTCTGAATGGACTAATAATATAATAAGGCGTATTAGTTCTTTTAACATGACAAGTAGTATTTGTTTACAATATTAGAAATAAGATACATGTTAAGGTATTCTGGAAGCTGACACTGCTTTGCAATAGTAAAAAGATCTTTACTTTTTAATATTTTTACATGTTATTAAAGTATGGTACTACATTGCCATAGTGCATCATATTAAGTATAGAGTACAAAACATATACGAAGAACGAAAACTGTATTGTCAATGTTTACTTTACCTTCTTTAAAAGAAAACATTCTTTTAAACCTAAAATGTTAATTTATTTTTAATTATGTCAATATTACATTAAAAGTATCTTCACATCCGTATCTCTGAAAAAAGTAGGCAGAGGTACAACCAGAGCATCCACGATTAGTCAAAAGCAGTAATCTCAGGCAACGTCATTAAATCATTGCAATATTATAAACTTGAAAAACGAATTTCATTTTTCTATTTACCGTCATGGGGATCAAAACGTGGGACTCAGGACAGCTAGAACACAGTGACAAGAAATATAATATTATTATGTCAAAATTATTGTCTTTATAATTATTATTGTGTCATTGACTTAGGTCTCTGTACAGAGTCTATAACTTGAGTTGTTAAACATTACGTTCGGTTTTTAATTTTTAATTGTTATTAACGACTGTTGTTAAGATTTATTAGTATCATATATATACGTCAACCAGATTGTAAAATGAAGTAATAAATGTATACATATGAACGTAATTCTAAAACATGTTTCCTAAAATCCTAAAACATTTCCCCCGCGTTGGTCTGGGCTCCTTTGCAGAATACACCATTTGCCTTCCTTGCCTTGCAGCTCGTAAAAGCATAGACTTACCGTTACTAACACCGTGACATCTGACTAAGTGGTAGAGTTTCGCAGCGACTCACTCGGATTGATACCAGCGCCTTACCTATTCCTGCCGCCATAACGTCATTACGTGTTCCGTTTCGGAGGGTAAGGTAGCCGGTAAACTTACTTTTGCTCGAGGCCTAACATCCCGACCTCAGGTTGGCAACGCACTGTTACCACCTTTGGTGTCTCTAGGCGGCGTGAATTTCTTACCATCAGGAAATACGTCTGCTTGTTTGCCTTCCTATATCATAAAAAAACATGTAATTGGTTGCAGCTATGATATAAAGGATTTTTCTTATTTAAATGTTAAGAAAAGGAGCAGTAAAAACTAAATAGTACTCTTTTGCTTTAGGTCTTTGAGTCTTGAGAGTTTGATTACAAGGACTTTCTTAGAAAAAAGGAACCACATTAGCTTAGTCTATTTATTTTTAAACCGCTATATAACTGACATAACATGACATGAGCGAATTTATTTATCACTGACATTCAAAAAAAATATTATTATTAATATATGTTATTTGTCTCCATAACCATAAACCTTGTAAAAGCTTATTCGGGCATGGCCACCTCAATATATTAGTTTATTAGTATCTTCACACTCATATCCCTGAGGAGGTAGGAATAGGCACAGCCAGCTGAAGGCAACTAAGTCCCACAATGTAATAAATGGTAAGCCTATCCCCAATCCTGGACAACTTTTTTTTATAAGAAAATTACTATACTATAAGAAAATTCTAATATTTATTATTTTTTGTTACACGACCCGGGGATCGAACCCGGGACCTCAGGAAGTCAAGTCCGAATGTCAAGTTATAACAGTGTATAAGTTTCCATACATTTTGATAAATTAAAGAGGTTACAAATTCACTAAATAACCTTTTGCCATAAATTAAAATTATGGCAGAAATTCACAAAATTATTCTTAATTTTTTTTTTGTATTATACAATTATTAATACGTACCTACGTTTAGTCCATCATTCGTCACAAAAAAAGGAAATGTAACTTAGATACAAATTGCATGCATTTATTTAAAATAACTAGTTTAATTTTTTCTGCAAATTTCTTTAAAAATGTGATAAACATTCTTAGCAAGTGGCTCAAAATTCCAACCTCAGATAGCGAATTTGCCAGGACGTAACTTAGATATAAATTGCGTGCATTAATTTAAAATAACAAATAACTGTTTAATTTCTCTGCAAATTTCTCAAAGAATGTGATAGCCGATAAACATGCTTAGCGAATTTGCCAGGAGTGTGTATGACTGAGACAGGCTCGGGTTCGGTTCGCGGCAAGGGCAGATATTTGTGCGCTGTATATAGATGTCTTTACTTCGGGATCTGAGTGTTTATTAATTTTAAACTGACATGTATTAATATCGTTGACTAACACACATAGCATAAGCATATAAATGGCTTACTTTGAGGTTAGATCAATTTGGTTATTTGTTTATTTATGTATTTATTATTCTACATTTGCAAATCTTCTAATTATTTGCTTTCCTCATCTACAAAAACGTAATATTCTTTTAGGCTAATTTAAAATATAAATGTTTAATAAATATTATAAAAATCGTTTTAATAGATTTGTTGTGTTAAATCAGGTAATTAATACGTAACTTCATACCAAAAAATACTGTTGTAACTTCGAGTTTTTGTTTAATTAAAATTTTGAAGGTCTGTGTAAACTTTTAATAAAGCTTTTGTGAGAACTATAAATAAGTATATACTTAATTAAATAAATGTAATGTTTTTACACGTAGGTGTCAAAGTCAGACAATTCAAACTAGGATTTTAGAGACAATGAAATGTGAGGTCATGTAAGTCGAATTGTTGTACCTTTGAAATTACGTTTTCAAGTTTATTTTAAGGACATGGGGCACACTTGACAGCGAATAGTCTTTATAGTAAAGGACGAAGCTTCTGAATATATTCTATACCTGCGATGTG